>VKOC01002807.1:0-61992 GCA_009364415.1 Spea multiplicata | reverse complement strand
GTGTCTCACTGTGTCTGTGTGTGTCTCACTGTGTCTGTGTGTGTCTTACTGTGTCTGTGTGTGTCTTACTGCGTGTGTCTTACTGTGTTCATAGCTTATTCAGTTATTGTAATAAATATTTTAGCCCATTTTTTAGCTCAAAATATTTTTTCCTTTTTTTTCTCCTCTAAAATCTAGGTGCGTCTTATCAGCAGGTGCGTCTTATAGAGCGAAAAATACGGTAATTATTATTATTATTTATGGATTTGTATACCAGTGTGATCCACGGCTGTAGAAGGTCATTCTATTCTTACAACACTATATTATATACAACACTGTAATAATGCCTGACGAAGACACCTATGTAGTCCCAAAAGCTTGCAATCTATTATGCTTCAGTTAGCCAATAAAGGTATCATCATTACGAAATTTGCTCTTTACCTTTCTACTGCTAACAAGTATACCCTTATCAAAACCGCTATAAAAATATTTATCTTTAATTCTAAATAAAAAAATTTTTCATTCAAACTATAATTTAAGTATTTTGAATAAAATTCACCGAATCAGCTAAAATCTTTGGAAATGACTATGCATTAGAAGGCAAGTTATAACAATGACCTCCAAATAACAGGAAACATTAAAGAAAAAAGCCAAAAAAAATTAAATTAAAGACCAGATAAAAATCTGCGCGTTCATATATAGGAATCTGCTAAATATATTTTTTGCATTTGAATATCAATGAGGGGCCGATCTGAAATCTATCATATTCAGTGAGTGCTTTTCGCTCACGGAACGGAGACGCTCTGTTCTTTACATACAGATAAGTATCTGTGAAGTGAAGAAAAACAGGTATAATAGCTTTTTTTTGTTATTAGCCAACCTGCTATTATAGCTGCTCTTACTCGGTGGCACTGCAACTCGACCTTGCATTTACCAGCTTAAGCAAGAGCCGAGAAGCGAGGAGCGCGGGGCAAAATCCACCATCCCCAGCCGGCATAAGACTCCCAAGTCTCGAGTCTGCGTTTTAAGCAGCGCCGATCGGAATGAAGATGAATGGAGCTCTTCGACCCCAGGTTATAATTACGTGCGCATTTAGTAGGTATGCACTTATCAATTATTGCAGGTGTCTATTGCACAAACACTTCAAGGAGACATAATCTGTATGATTTATTGGGATATGGACATGCACCAACATCTTGGAGGTGGTTAGTCATTAGCAATGAGCCATACTTCATTCCCTCTTATCTGGATCGGATTCCAAAACCTCCTGCCAGCCTAAATTTTGTCACGCTGTGTCTTTATTTTCAGAATAGGGTCTCCTTTTCACTCCTAGCGGCATATACCACTAATGGGTTAAATTGCATGAGGGTTGATTTTCAAAGGGACATTTAAAAAATATATATATTTCATTAGAATAGAGACAGTGGCAGCTCTTTGCCTACTGGTTTAACCAAATTAAGGGGTATCTGCGTAAATGGGGTATTACCATATTTGCCCTTGAGGATCCATGTATGGCAGCTGATTGTCAGGCCCTAGGAACTGCCTTTTGCCATCCAAGTAAAGGAGTAGTGTGTTGTTCCACCAACTCCTCACCAGGTTCTGCCCACTTCCCAGCAATTTACCCCAGCTCCTTCATCCCACTTACAGCTGACTACCCCCTTGTGGCTAGACCTATTATCTACCCTACCTCCCAGTTACCTTCGGAACTGCAATTCCCAGGAGGTCCCTGGTATGTTGGGCAGTATCTAGAGATGTAGCTGCTGGTAGACTAGTAGAAGAGGACAGGACATCTGTCCCTGACTAGAATAGCTCCTATCTAGTAAGACTATAGGCAAAAAGGGGTAGGATGTGGAGGCAGAAGAAAGGAAGATATAGCAACAGATATTCCCTGCTACCCCTAGGAATCGAGATCACCGAAGAGCCGAACCCTCTTAGACATTGGCCTCCAGGATGACCACCTCGCCTGCACTACCTATTGTCTGATGACT
This sequence comes from Spea multiplicata, assembly GCA_009364415.1. Taxonomy (NCBI): domain Eukaryota; kingdom Metazoa; phylum Chordata; class Amphibia; order Anura; family Pelobatidae; genus Spea; species Spea multiplicata. Next base: position 60,025 of record VKOC01002807.1, on the reverse strand, counting down.
GCCCCTACATCAAAAAAAGGATTGAAGTAGAGAAACGCTCTGTAAGCCTACCACACTCACGTTTTTCACACTAAATAAAGGCTTTGCAGTACGCCGCTGTAATTGGTACGTTGGAGTCTATTTTAAATCCAAGAACTGACACGTTTGCTTTATGGGAAAATGTAAAAATGACAAAATACCGTACTGAAAACAGTAGGGCAGTGTGCTGCTCGCCTCCGAATCTAACCGGATTAAACATTAATGTTTTTTAATGATTGATAAATGGAACAATTACAAAAATTGATATTGGAAAAAAATAAGACGTCTCGCTGTTTTCAATTCAACAATTTACTGTGTGTGTTATGTGCATCACAGCTGCGGAGAAATAAATATTTGAGCTGTCTTGTTTTGCTGCTCTTCCCTTGCTTCTCTTCTTTTCCGATTTTTATACACCCACCTAATCCTTAAATAAAGTAACCAATAATTGACTATTTAAAGCTGCAGTGCCCGTGCTATTGTTCTAGAAGCATGACGCCCTAAAGTATAAGGATTTTTCTTTTAGAACATATTTATGAACGTGTGGTCATCCGAGATGATTTTGTTTAATTACGGTTCCTAAAATAACCACTAATGGATCAGACGAAACAAACACAAGTGTCACCACTGAGGTCCCTCTGGAATGGAATGTAGGAATACTGGATCCTTTTTATCTAGAACAATTCTGGGGCAAAGTTCTAAATATGGAGCATTCATCGTCTCGTTTTGATCTTTATAAATATGGCTCGCTATTCTCTATGAACTTATTAGGAATGGCTTACCTAGAAATCCATTTCACCGGCCGGAATAACGTTCCACTTAATGGAATGATGTGTGATTTCAGGCTGAGCGCATATCAATCAGCCTTGAGTAGGAAGAATAAGGGTTGAACGGTGAGTGTTTGTATCATGGCACTGACCGACGCATTGGGAAAAAGGGTATGTGGCCTTCTCAGATGAAGCGCCAATCTTCATTCTGCACTGTGCCGCTCTTCATTCTCATTGCGAATTAAGATTGTTGACTTTACAAGAAGAAGATCAGCACGTTGCAGAATAAAGATCAGTGCTTCGCCTGCTCAGCAGGCTTGGCTGCCCTCCTCTTTTACCCAAGCGTCAGTGGAGACTCGGAGTATATGATGCACGTAGACCAGGAGTAACTTCTCACAACCCAGAAATCTCAACCCTTAAATCTGGCAAGTTCTCCAGCATGGTACTGAAGACTCCGGCCAAATTTATATGTATTTGTAATTCAATTCCAAGCTATATTCATGAACGGTATATCATAATTTTGGTTCTGCAAAATGCAGAAATTTATACAAGGCTGGTTTAAATAAACATAAAGAAATTTTCATAAGCCGAATGTAAAGGACACCTTGACTCTTGTGGTTTTCACTGGGCTACCTTCCCTTTGATGTTCTGTTGCTCTCTAAAAGATCTTTATCAGGTCACAGGTGTATTAAGGACGAAAATATAAAACCTTTTTTCTGTAATCTGCAGTGTCTGATGTGACAGTCTCTGTTTGTATAGAAGAATCAGACAGAGAGCACTTGAGAGCATCAGGGTCTGTCTCATGTTATGACTGACCAATGACGTCTACAAGACATATCTTTGTGAAGGCTCCGTGGTCTCTTACGCTAGCTAACGTTTTAATAAACTAACCTGTTTGCTTGTTTTGTAATATTTATAGTCATCATGTTTTAATTATTTATCAAATAATTGAGGGGATTGCCGCGAAAGACAGGAGGCGTGTTCTGATATGAAGATTTTGGGACCCTAGCTCAATCGATTTTACTTGCAGTTTCACATATAGCCACCGGGGGCATTGAGTAATATGGCAGCATTTACACCCCAACACAATTATGTCTGCGATCTTTTAATTATGTACGCAATTTGTTTTAGAGGATACTTGTTGGACATGATTTGATAGAAGGTACGTGGAGTGTGGGCAGCCAGCTATGATTTAGGCCTCTATACCAATGGACCATTTCACCAGACTTTGCCCGGATGAATGTTGCCAGCCCTCCCCTTCAAATAAACACACTTATTGCTCATTAACTATTATTCCTCATTCTTTATTGAATAGATTAATGTAACCATATGGACACAACATTACTTAATCCTTCAAAAGGGTGGGTTCTCTAAATAACACTGCAAATTACTTAATGTCCCATCTCTGAGAGGCCAAAGTATTATTTATACCCCATCTGTACATGATGTATTTGAATTTATTCCAAACGATAAGAGATCCAGCAATACTAACTTAAAAATTCATGAGTTCTGAGAGGTGTACCTCAATCACTTGACGTAAGTATGAAGTGCAGACTCTATAATCAGACAAAGAAATCCTCGGCTGATTAGATATTTATGTTCCTGCTTCATGAAGGTTGCTTCAGGAGGCCTTTTATCAAGTTACACTACAAGTTCCTTTTTGGGGTGTTTATGTTTAGATGTGCAATATTATATTAGCGTAAATTCCATGTCATTTGTTGACATGTTTTACACATATCGAGTAATGAGGCTCTGTTAAGATTAGGTTAAGCAGATGCTTTTTAAACAATTCAGTCCGGTCAAGATTCCGGGGTCGAAAAACATGATTGCAAAACGACTTAAATTTAGGCACTGGGTACTCTACTTAGAGAAAAGGTCAAGGGTTATGATTACATTGATGATTGCGGTGGAAATAAAAAGTGCAGAACTTGCTTGATTTTTAAGTAATGTATTCTTTTTTTCCATAATAAACTGTCTGGCACACGGCACTTGGTAATCAGCAGAGAAGAAAATAAATGCATCCTGATTCCGAGTGTTGCGATTGCATGAACTGAATATGTATTTTTTATAAAGCTGCCAATCAGTAAATAACAAAGGACTGTTATCGTGATTGACAGACAAGCACACGCCTCCCATGAGTATCTCTTTAGGATGGACAGTCCCTCTTTGGGACTCAAATCCCTCTGTCCCCCCTGTCTTCCCTTGCTGTCCCTCCTTCCTAGAATCTTGGAATGTTTGCTCGGTCTGAGTGTATCACAGCGTTCTACAAGCCATAAAAAGTGTATAGAAACCACAAAAAATAAGTTGAGAAATTAAAATACATAAATACAATTCTTCTTCCAAGCTCCTTTACTGAGATACACAAATAATTATCTGTAGGCCATAAAGTCACATCAACATACCCAAGCTTCGCAGGTTCATAAGGGGCTTGTCACACATGACGGTAGGGCTTGCCACACGAGGGGTGTGGTTAGCCATGCAAAAGGAGGGGTTTGCCATAGACAAGGGTGGTGGCAGCCCTAGATAGTATTAAATGGGCTGGGTGTGGAAGGTGAATTGGGTGGGCAATGGCTCTTCTGCCTTGTAGAAAGAGGAGAATGATCCGGAGACCTAGAGAAACAGCATTTCCCCCAAGAGACTCCCAGTCAATCCCAGGGAGCTCCTAGGTCTGCTAATTAAAAAGCCTCAATAAAGCCCTGCTCTATCTGTACCCATTACAACAAGGGGGTCCTTTTCTGCCATATGATATGGCACACCTACGCAAAGAACACCATCATAATAAGATAACGCTATTACTATGCATCTGGATCCGAGGCAGCAAACAAGTAACTACCCAGTTCTTCCTATCTTTGGATTGCAGGCTGAGAATCACGGGAGAGCTGCTTATTGGTTTAATATGATCTATATGCAGCAATATCCTTTACTGAAGGTCCCTGTTTAATATTTTAGCACAGCGTTTAATGCGCGGCTACACTGGAAAAGTAGAAAAGATTGAAAACATACTTAAAATGTATTTTTAGAATCTTCCATTTAACAAATTGTAGACTAAACTGATGTAAAGTTGGAAAACAGCGCACAATTTTGGATGAGCATCAGAGCATAGGTGGCACGTCAAGTGTTGCTTTCTTCAACCCTCAAGTCAAGTACACCTGTGATCTGCACTTTCCAGTCTGCAATTTCAGCAATCTCTAAACTTTCATTTAAATCGATGCTGTATCTGGATTCCCACTGTGGTATAACTACCCACCCTACGGGGGTTACTGCCGTTTTATACATAGCACGGAAACCCACCTGCAAGAACCGCGCATTATCAGACTGATTTTCGGTACATTTGAGTTCCCCGTGCACCGCACAACAGTTCCACCAGGCTATAACGTTCACAGTCATCCTTACACCTGAACGCGTCTACGGCCATGTTTTAGATAATTCCGATTTTATCGGTTTTTTTTCCATCACGGTAGCACTAAAAACTTTGGAATATTCTTCAGATTAAAACGTTGGGTTGTTTGTTACTTTTTTAATGGAATTATATATTTTTTAAATGATACAATGATTTTAGAAAATCTTAAAAATCTCTGTATCGTATGCTGCTCTAATTGTAACTCAGCCAGAAAATCTAACGTTATGACTTTTCTAATGATAATTTTTAGTAGATAAAACATAAAAGTGAGTGCTGGTTCCCCGTTCATGATGATGACCATACCTAGGAACTTGAGGGCTCCAGCTACCCCGAACCTACCCTTGCGGGGCACTGCCAGGACTGCCCACTGACGTCGGTAGCCAGTCCCGCTGACATCGGTGGCATTCCCCCTGACATTGCAGGAAACACCACCATTTAATTGAGAAATGGGTGGGAAGTGGGGTGCGTTGAGTCCCCACTCCCACGACCCAGAGGACTCGGGTGTTGACCAGTAGTACCAGAGAAGCGGCGCTTCTTCTGGAGTTCTCAAGGCTAAACCTGAGAGTTCCCAAGTATGCTGATGGCTTACCCCTATATTTATTATAGATGTTAGCCATAATGGTCAGGAGTTGCCATAGATACGAGGTATGACATCATGGGTGCATTGACGCTACCAGCATGGGACGTGGAAAAGTTGGTAAATCTGCTACATGCACCAACACAGCATAAAAAGTCGCCATATTGGAGGATTATCCATAAAGAGGAAATATGATGCAGAGTATTGCAATCGCCATAGCAACCTATAAAAGCCTGCCACTGGTTGCGTCACCTTTTTTCGACTTCTAAATAATTAAAGTAATATAATTTCTTCCAACACTAATATCCGGAGCAGAATTTTGGAATTAAAATATAAACCAGCATAATGCGTCCCATCTCGTTTGGGAGTTAGTGGGTTAAGGGGGGGGGTTGGTTAAATCACAGAGGCTTCATTGTTCAAACAGAAACAGAGCCGGATACAATTGGAATTAATTAGTACACATTTGTTTTCAAGTTTCACATATACAAAAAAGGGATATAATGAAGAATACACAGAGGTTGCATTTAGCACATTTTAAAACGTGAACATACAGAACTAATAAAATTGGTTTTACTCATTTCGACTTGGTCTTATTACCATGGCAACCACGAGAATGGACCCAATCATCAGGGATATTCTGTTGATTGCTATGGCGATACAACCTACCTTTTTTAAAACTTTGCCCCATAATTGTTACTGATCATTTAACTCTGTGCGTCCCAGAGGTTGGAGTGCCACACGTTCTAAAGATATGAATACATCAAATAATGTCTTTATATTGTGTCTTTACATGAATTTTTTCACATGGTCGTAAATGTTTATTATTAATCATAAACTGATGGAAGACACGATGAATTTCACAACGTGCCGTATCTGTATCTGTCACATTAGATACCGTTGTTTCCAGTATATATTATACGTAGTTTTGGCACATTGACTACGTTCTCCTTGGGGCAAATAAGTTAAGCGTGGAAAGTGACTGCTGATAGACCCTGAACCCTCAAACAAATACACACGCTTATTATTTCCACATTACTAAATTTACACACCAGGGCATTTAACATTTCCAGAATTCATATTTTATCTTTATGATAAAAGTTCACTATATAGATAGCTGTTGGAGAGAATGGCAAAATTGTGACCGTCCCGTCCAAAACAGGACAGTTGGGAGACATGGTACATAGAACCCACGTAATCTGTCTATTTTTCATGAAAAAACCTGAATAATGAGGAATTATTATTAATAATGCATCTCGGTGGCCAGTGGGCTCCGCACTCAGCGGCAGATCGGGTGCCATAGTGTGCGGCTGCACGCTACGTGAGCATAAAAGTGCGAGGGCCTCCTAGATTTCACCAGTACGGCCCTGAAAACGAACCTATATAACCAGATAACTGGATCTACATACAAGTAAGAACAACTCTGTACCTTCTAATGGCGTCCCTTCCTACAAAATAGCCTAGAATTATGTGAGTCTCCGCCGGATGGGGGAAACATTTACTCCTACGCGCGTTTAAACGTCTCCTGGGCATCATCAGGGATCTCCCCCTGCAGCAGTTGGAGGGCCGCAGGTTGGACGCCCCTGCTCTTTTTAAGCTTCCTCCATTCCATACTTTTGCCCATCGTGCCTAAAAACTATTATTTATTTTATATTTTTATCAAGCTATAGGATACTTCAGTATACTTTATTCCTGCTATATAAATTCAGCCTTGCCACCGAACAACGTAGCTGCAAGCGTTTATCATTTTGCGGCCCTCTCTGGAATTACATTTCTTTATAGAGGGGCCGGCAGATTCCATGGCTGCTGTTACAACAGAGAACAGTTAAAATATTTAATAAAGACTACTACATGAACAAGGGGTTAAAAAAAAAAGACTTCCACGAAACGCAAGCTACCATATCAGCTGTTTTTTGGCTGTCAACTCTTTATCCCAAACGGTCAAATAATCCGACTTTCTCAAGTTCTCGTTGGCAACGTGATTCATGCACCTCCAAGACTTCCGTAGAGATGTATAAGACAAAAAAAAAAAGAAAAAAAAAAGGACGTGGCATACTTTATCTTTTTTAGTCGTGTTGTCAGATGAAAGCTAAGCTGACAACCTGCCACCCAAGGCTGATGAGCATTTAATCTTTCTGAACAGTAAATGTCCAAAAAGTAAGAGAAAGAAAATGAAAACATTATTAATGTGGTATATCAACTTAACGTTCAGCAATGCAATTATCTCTGAGCTTCCTGGAATCTTTCCTAAAAGAAGAAAAAAAATAACGCTGTAAGCCCTGAAGCAGCAGATATTTAGTACATAGTCTGAGGGTTTAAAAGCTGTGATGTGCATATGGCCTCGTATAACAAGATATCAGTTCCAGGTTCCAGGACCGAGCCAACGGAGAACACAAAATAAGCGCCGCCATTAAAAATGGAACTGAATATTGTCTCTAAGCAATGCCTTCGAGGCGGCCTTTTTATATCTTTTATGTTTATTTTTAAGGATGCTTAAAAATCCTGCATTTATTTGGAGGTAATCTGGTTGTCAGAATAAAGGATATTCCCAGTTGCAAATAAAAAAAAATGTAATACTGAAGACTTTTTTTAATATTTTTTTCGTAATATAATATTCATTTTTAATATATTGAATACAATTCAATCTTGTGTTGTTTTGTGTGTGCATTTACTATAAATATATATTTATTAAGAAATTTGTTAAAACAGAAAAAAATCCAAAAATTATAATAAATCCATAATTTTACATATTGACATGTAAAAGAAGTTAACAGAATCCAAACACTAAAGATACCATGAGCTACATGGCATCATCTAGAGTGGACACTCTATGAAAAAAATGGCCCACCTACCATGTTTCATACATAAATGGATAATTGTTCTTCCTATATTTTTTACTATTTTTTTATTACTATTTTTACGGTTTAGAATCCTGTGAATCCCAGAACAGCTCATTGTAGATCAGAATGGATATTCCAGAAGAGATCCATCTGTGTTCTTTCGATGTTTATTTTTATTTATGAATTTGTTTTCGGTTAAGAATTCTGTGTATCCTGGAAAAAGTTTATCGCAGCCCAGATAAGCCAGAAGAGATCTTAGTGTGAAAATTAAGGACAATGTGTTGAAAAGATATCCCTCCACTTCATCCTTCAAACTGAGTGCACCATCTAAAGACTACTACTTACTAACCAAGGCTTAAGTATTCCTTGTCTCAGGATTACCACTCATTACGCAAGTTTTAGAGCTCAAGGACCGGGGCTTGCTACTCTTTGTATAGATTCTCGAGTTTGTTATCCTGGGATTAGCACTGAGCGTCTATGGTTTAGAACTTCTTATTGAAGGATTACCGTTTACCTTTCCAGTCTAAGTAATACGTCTCAGCCTTAATATTTGGGATTCAGAACTCCTTATCTAAGGATCTGCAATCACTATACATGGATGAACCAAGTACCCCATAGCATCTGATTGATTGAATGGTCCAGCTGGTTGGACCAATCTATTGGTTGCTTCTGTAATAAGATTTTTTGGTACCAGATTGTCTTTTATCTTTGACCCTGGATGTATCTATGCATAGGCATTTTCATTTAGTCCCAGTTTTTCTGTTTCTTCTATTTGCAGGTATAGGAATACATTTGTGCCTTTTTTCCTGCACCAATGGCCATACTCATGAAAACCTGTAACGTACAGTATCTCTCAAAACATTATTTTCAATTATATATAATATTTTGAATAATGTTATATATAATAATAATAATAATTATTATTATTATTATTATTACTACTGACTACTAAGAATGTCTAATGGAAAAAATAAATGTCCTTCTGTAATATAGACAAATTCAAATTAAGACAAATTAAAAGTGACATGAGTCGTCCAATTCTCCACCAATATTTGATGCACAAGTAGAAGAATAAATAAGTTAGTAGGTTGTTTCAATCTATACATCTTAATCTACTACAGCGAGATAAATCTGGTCAGGAATGCAAAGGATGTACGTCATTAACAGCCAAGTCCCCATTAAATGGTTGCGTCGATCAAGATGTTCAGAGGATAAATGTCTGGACCACTAAGTGAATGTGCTTGACTCATTAAGTTGGTGTCTCCTAGTGGCGAGACATACCGAAGCTGAAGCTTTGGGTGCTTTTAACCTTTTGGTAATAGCATGCTTTTAGTATATGGTCCTGTCAGTTTGTTTTCATTATTCTGTGTTTTGAATTATTTCTTTCCAGAATCCAAATGTTCATCGTCTTGTATTTTTAAGCAGATCAGAATTTGCCAAGACAACTATAATGTTTATAGTCATTATAGGGCAATGAGGTGTACCTTGTTAACATCTTCATTGTCGTCTCCCAAATATATATATATATATATATAGTATATATATATATATATATAATTATATAATATATATATATATATATATATATATCACTTGAAATAACACTAAATACATGGTTGTTATTTAAAGGAACGGTGAATCAGTTGAACCTATTATTAAATGGTGGTGCTGGTCAATGGAGGTACTAGAACACACATTTATTAAAAGTAAGCCAAACTCTTGATACCCTTCTATTCTGGCTTTGGCCGACAGGTCCAGGAGGGTGGCAGACCCCCAAAACACTAAAGCAGGGGGTCAACATCTTGGGTAAAATGGGGCTGGTGCACAGCTTCTCAACGGATGAGTTACAAGGGAGATTTCTGGCTCATTTTCCCAATGAAGGACCAGCACAGCCTCTAAATCACACAGTAAAAGGTGCTGTGTGCCTTTAATACGCAGAGCGCCGCCATATGACATCATATCCCAATGCTCCAGCGAGGACAGAAGACAAAGATGGGGTGTCTGGGGGGCCAAAGCCCTGGGCCAGGCCTACAGCAGCACCCGAGACAGACACACTACTGATACAATGTAGCCCTTTTCAAACTTTTCTGAAAAATAGTTGTGATCATAAGCAATTCTTCACTAAACTGGAAGTCTGCAATTGAGCTGAAACATTTTATTTCACTTCCTTTTCATTATAGAGAAAAATATATACCTGGTGAGTTTCTCCTGCAAGAAAGGATGAGCAGGTCCTACATAATGCATAGCTGGATCAATGAGATGTTCTGAAAGTCTTCTCCCCGATGCATTATGCAGGACCATCTGGTTAATCTCTCTAAGGGTGGTTGTCCATAATGCATACTGTAGTTAAGCTTGGAGTTGCAATGTTTCAACAGCCGGTAAGCCCACTGCAAACTCGTAATACGTAAAGCGAACTCAAAGAGAAAGAAGAAGACATTTGCCAAAGACTTTCAGGGTGCCAAATGAGGACCAAACTTTGTTTGGGTTTGTTTGCGACCATTGTGTCAGAGCGTGTGAGATAATTCATAGGCACCTTTAACAATGTAAAACTTTCTGCTCAAACCTAGAAAAACCAATTAAAAGTTATTTGAAAGTGTTCCATGCTAATTAGAAAGAAAAAAAGCTATTTTCTGGTCCTCTAGTAAAATGTCCTAAAAGTGGCGCAATCACCATAGGAGTCAATGGAATATCCATGTAGATGGCACTTACACTTTAAACATAATGGGTTTCTTATATTAAACGCAAAATAAATTAAGTATAACAATATTATGTTTTCCCAGGGACTCTACAAATACGCAATTAGGAATGAAGCTTTAAACATTAAAGGGCTATAATGAAAAATACAACAACAAATGTTACATTATTGCACAAATAATTCAGAGCCCATTCCTAAAATATTCTTATTGAATAATAGATAACGACCGGTTCTGCTACTGCTTTCTAATTAATACATACAATGTATAGATAACAATCTAATAGAACATTACAGTACATACATTCATACTTACACATAGATAATACATATATATATATATATATATAATTTATCTTTACTTGTGTTTACACTAATGCTCTGTTCTATTTTAATTATTATAATGAATGTGATTTATTCTGATAATTCTAGGAAGTATATATATTTATCTATATATATATATATAGATATATAGATATATATATATATATATAATAAAGTGAACCATGTTATATATATGAGCAGCAAGCTTCATTTATACCTGTAGGAGTTCTCTCACCCACAAATACACGGTGATGCAAGAGAGGAGGAGAACTTTCAAATATGGGAAACTGAATTAACTGCAAATAATTTGTATCAGGGGATTCTAGCATATTCCCTTATGTTGTATTTATTTTTCGCTTGTGCCGTAGTAACAGCTTTAAATGCGTTCGTATAAACACAAACACACAATTTGCACTGATGTTAGACAACAGTCCATTTAATGTTCTTGTATGGCGTGAATCGGTTCATAAACGTGCACGTGAGGAGTGCCGGTAAAAATGATTAAAATAATCATTAAAACAATCATTTAAATGAATTTTTTTATATAAATGGTTAATATTAAATATGGTTCTTTTATATATATATATATATATATATATATATATATATATATATATATATAAATTATTAAGAGAAAGGCAAAATAGCTGATCTGCTCATGCACCTGTTTTCAAGCAGGTGCATATCAGCCTCTTTCTTTCCAATGCATTGTGATTGACATTGGAGAACATTAACTCTTCTATCGGGATTTTTAATAATGCAATCTTTGAACGCGATTAAGAGGACTATAATTATACAAAAATCTGCTATCAAAAATGCATCTAAATATCGTTTCATCATATGATATATGAAAGCCTCCGACAAAGCGAACTCCCCGGCTTTAGGAATTAGAAAGAAGGCAGAGATGAATATACACAAGTTGCTCTTGAATTCCAGGTAAGTGGCCCTTGGTAACATAAGAAAAAAAAACATTTCAATCCTTTTAACATTTCCGACGGATTAAATGCGTGATACAGAAATAAAACATCCAACTTGGTGCTTTCTGTGAAAACGAGTGACTCAGGATTGAGTATAATTTGTCTGATTTATTTTATTTTTGAAGATGGAGGTAATTAGGGAAAAACTTCTAGGAAAAAAAAAAGCAGTAAGTGGATTAATGCAATTTTCTGTTATATATAAGCCAAATTGCATCGGATTTTACCATGATTGTTTTGTCCGTGCCCACCATGTGCTAAACTTTAGCAAATGCTTCTTAAAAGCCTTCGGCTCGTTTTTATGATTTATTTCTTTGGAAAAATAGCAATATTTGGTTTCTAGAGATCATGTTATACTAACGGGCCATAGGTGTCTCAAAGTGATTCATGTTTAACTTGGTCAGGTTACCTGATACCTGTCCGGGTTTGACCAGGTAAACCACTGCTTCTACGGGTCTCAGGGCAACTTTCCTCTTTCCATACTCCATGCCCATTCCACCTCCGAGTTCGAGTCCATTTAAGGCTGTCTGAGGCTAGTTCTACACCCAAGCACAGCTAGCCCGCTCCATGCACGACTTGCTCTGTCTCCATGCGCAGCTAGCCACGTCCCCTCGGAAAAATTCCGGCCTCCGGAGAGGGAGAGCTCCAGGTAGCCTACCCTTAGAAGATACAAGGTATGGGCTTCTGCTTCCCGCTTGCTCCGTTACAGATCAAGTTGCATGTAAAGTCCCCGTTACCCCAAAATTTCTACGGCTACCGCACGGTTTTTGAGCTAAAGAGAGATGGCTCTTCTAGAATGCATGTGGGTCCTTTCAGCAGCACCCCGGAATCTGAATGTGTATGCGTTTTAGGGTGCGCTTCCTATTCTGTATTTTTTAATGGCTCTTCTAGAAGCAAGGGGGTCAATTTACAGCTCAAATAAAGTATTCCGCTCATTTACAGCCACAAAAAATGCCGTAATGGAGTTACGTGTAAAAAGATGATGCAGAAAACTGGTGGTATCACTATAGCAACCAATGGAGAACTCCTGCTGATTGGACAAGCCCATGGGTTGCTATAGTGATAAAATTGATTATCAAACTTTCGTCCGCGATTACATAAGTCCCTTTACCACGTTGATTACAAAATATAGACTATTAAACTATCGATGGACTCTGATGCCCAAGAACATCAGCCATGGAAGGGTTATGAGAATTGTAGTCTTAGGATATATTCGTAGTCAGTTTAAAAGGAAGTGAAGTGCCAAAGTACGTCTGGCTCCTGTTATAAATCAATCAGCCACTTAATTTAAAGCTCGTTATCATGTTATTATATTTCGCAACACAGTTAAGTTCAAATCTGCGGTACCGGTGGATCAAACTCACACTTTTATTCATTGTTAACTTTTACTAACGTATAATTTGGCCGCTTATTAAAGTGCTGGCCCGCTATGTATCTGTCTGCTCGCTGTACAACTTCAGTGTACGTTCTTTATGTCGCTGATAATAAAAAAATAAAAAGATTTCTTTTGATAAATGAGACATGCTTTGTGAGGCCATTGGAAGGTATAAAACCTCAAAAAAAAGTATTTTTCTTGGCATTGTAACAGTTAACAAAAGTTGCTATTAAAAGGGTCAAGGGATCATTTATGATTATATGCCACGGGAAATCTCGAAGGATCTGACCCTTTCTAACCTCAGCAAACCGGCTACCTTATTACGCAATAGTTATTATAGCGAGTGTTAACTTTCCGACAGGCACCTATTCTAAAGCGAGTTGAATAAGCCCTAGAACAGCGTCCTTCACCAGCGCCGTAGACATTATTATCTCCGGTAATAAGAGAGAGTCTATATTCCAAGAGGAGAAAGCTAATTTAAAGTCATCCCAGTCATTCCATAACATGAGGATCCATCACCGCATCCGACGTGATGTGTGTGAAGATGTCAGGAACTCATTTGCCTTATCCTGGTATTGACGGCGTGGGATGGTTTACGGGCTGAGGACCACAACCAATTATGGATTGAAATAGTTAATGTAATAACCGGTATTGATACTAGGTTCCGAACCATTGTATCCCTTTAAACTGTAACTGGTGTAAGGCTTTCTACAACAGGAATGCTCCGTAGGAACCTATAGCCATTGGACTATTCAAGATTCATGAAGAACATCTGCCTCCAAACTGTAGGCAGCCAAAAGAGACACTGCTTACTCTGACGTCTCCGTTATCCCTCTGAGCACCGAAGGGTGCGCTAATTAGGTTTAGAGACTTAAGTCATGTTATTTATAACACAGATGCTGTACTTGTGAAACGGCACGTACCTATCGTAAAAGTAACATTACCGCCAGTTAGTACGATGTTCATTTCTGTTGACCCTTCCAACACTTACTAAGGAAGACTACTTTAATCTAGAAATTACGCACGAGTTTTAGCTAAATCAGCTGTCCCACTTATCTTACTAAATATTCTGTCACCCTATCCACTACCTAAAAAAACGCCAGCTAAGTTACAAGTGACAACGTTGGCTTATTCATTTTTTTTGTTTCTTTCCTTTTGTAAAATCGCATCGACAAATGTCCCCATGATGGAAATTAATTACTTGATTTTTCGTTCAATTCCTTCTGAGATATGACAGTATTCTAACTGTAAGGATTTATGTGTGCGTTTCAGACTAAGCATACAAGGTGCTGCAGTAAAGATGCATCTGAGATAGATGCTGATGTATTATACCCGGGAAATGTACACGGTGCCATCACAACTGGCATATTACTCAAAATCGCATAAAATTCTGTCGATTTTGCCATAGCTGAGAGACGTATCCCTCATCGAGTACTCATGGGCAATCATAGGTTATGATGCAAGAAAACAAATTGCAGGTGAACCCTGCTGAGGAACATTGGCCAAAGTTGTGTCTCTCCAATGGCCACCAAACTGTAGATGCAGCTACAAAGCAGTACTGCAGCGATTAAAAGTAGCAGAACCAGAGCTTATATCTCCATACCAATCCCCTATAATACACAGCTCAACATTTATTGAAACCTCTACAATATCTATTAACCTTTCATGTACCAGAGCCTTGGTCAACACACTGGCCAACTCTACTCTAATGCTATCTATCATTAAAGCCTCGCTCCTCCAGAACCCAAAAGGTTAATAACGAAATGCTAGACAACTAAATCAGAAATCACTGCATCTTTAATGTGCTCTATTGATTTATTCCACCATGACATTTCATGTTTTCAGCTTAGGAGCAATAACATCTCCCACGCTACTGGGACATCAAAGCGTAATATATCTTGGTATTGGGGCCACCATGTTGACATCTGCTGCCATTACCAGGTTTTATCCATCCGTTAATAGCTCTACATGTATAACCGATAATTGCTCATTAAGCTGTTCGAATGATAAACCATATGAGGAGGGGTCCCGGAGGATAATTGAATATATGGATATGCGTATAGATACACATTTATTTACTCCAAGGACACCATGGTAATGAGGGAAGCAGCACCATCCAACTGGAGTTCAATCAATGTACTTCATGATAAAAGGTATCAAGAGAAAAAAGGTGTATTGAGTCTTTAACACCTCGTCGTGCCTCTCTAAATGTCATCATAAAGTAATATTAGTATAAAGTGATCTTGGATCTGTATGATGAATAAACTGCTTGGATAAGCAATGCATGGGATGCCACGGACTCATCGAACTGCTAAACTTGGGTGGAATTTAGTGGAAGTAGGTAGTTCCCATAGAAAATTCCGCTTCCATGGTGTGGTTGGTTTCCCTGGATGCCGGATAATTTGGACATAGATCCCTAGATCGTCGCCGATACATTTCATCAACACAAAACAATTAACTGCCTTAGACCGAGCCTAGCAGATCCAACGTAAATCTATGAGCAAACAGCCTATATTAAACCCGGAGCTTTACATTTAACGAAGACGATCAGCGTAGCGCATAGGTTAGTGAATACTTAGCGCAAAGGTGTCTACGGCATGAAAGCCCAGTTTTTAACCCTTTAAGAGCTGAATGGCTCTCAACCAGTGCTTTAGCGAGTCTCATCTGAATGTAAAGTGTTAACAGTCCTCCGCTGCAAAACAGACTAAATAAAATTAAGCTGGAAAGGTTTTTTTTTTTCTCCCCAAATTGTACAGATGATTGCTAATTTAGAAAGGATTTGACAGCCTCGCTACGAATGTGTCTCTTTATTGCCACCGTTCTCACGTAATCTCTAATTAATATCTTTTATACGCTGGCAAACACGCTATCTGTTACCGCTATCGAGAAAGGTGCATGATATGAGGATTTTTAGCATTCTAGGACTCGCAGTAAGTCACGAAACTTTTCCTTAAGATTCATGCGCAAGCTGGAGAAGAAAAAAAAAGAGGAAGAAATCTTAAGATTTCTCCCAAAAGGCAGCAAAGGCAAGTCGTCAGACCTAGTTTGAAAATTTATACCCTGCTAATCTGTCTCTTATTTGCAGTATAACACATTACAGACAATTACAAGGGCTGTTTAAACCCTTGAACGGAGGCGCCTTAGAAGGAGCCGGAAAATAAAACCGAGGCTTTCATGACTTCTGGCAACTTATTTCGCTAATTCATAGACTATAATGAGAAACATGCGCCTTTTAACCGACTGCCTATCGCCCTTAAAGAAGACAATAGAATGTTAGCAATAATGATTAAATCCTCAGGCATATCACAAAAGTGCTTTTTAACCCTAATTTCCAGATTAAAAGACACTTTTTTTTTAGGATTTATCTTATCTCCAAATGGTTTTCCACCAATCAAGCTACTAGTATCCGAGCAGAAGACCGATGTGTCCTTCCTTAGGCATCCCTGTAATGTATTACCGCAGGTGCGCATCATTCTTTACTCCCCGAGACCTTTTGGTGGAAAGCTTTTAAACAGAATGCATTAAGTCTCGTTCATGAACTTCTTTATTTCCGTGGACTACGTGGAATACAAATTCGCTTACAAGACCACAGGTTCAGATCTTTGATCTACTCTATTGCAGGAGCTGCGAGGTATAAAACCAATTTCACCCAACAGACAGCACTACGTTGCATATAAATTATCCTTCAACCGCTGGATGTCTTTCTCAAGACTCCCATTGAAGAACCTGATGTGTTGGAGAAATGGAGGCAATGCCATGGGGCGGAACATGGGGCTCATCCCCAAAAAAATAAATATATATATATATTTGGCATTGGGATAGCTGATACAGGGGGATAGGCATAGTGGGGCTGTTTAACCCACTGGGTGCCTGGAAGGTATTAAACATGCTGCCGTGTAACACGCCACTCAGGATACTGCGAGGGTTAAACACCTACTATTGGATTAATCCGTTTTTACAGGGAAGGTAGAACTAGAAGGTAGCTCCGTACCCACCTATATAGTAACACAAAGCACGCAGAGAGTGCCGTAAGTGTAAGAAGTCTCTTCTACTGGATGAGGATGAGGATTTTGTTTTCACAGCGACCTGGCTGGATTCTACGAAGATGCAAATGTTTTATTTTCTCTCCTGCAAACTATCTATAATGCACAAAACTACAAGTGGATATCTGAAATCCCCAAAAACATTTTTCAGTGCGTTAATTAACCTATTTCTAGCCAAAAATCTGTATCCCAGCACCTAAAATAGTAATTCTTAAATATATATCTTATATTTATATATATATTGACATACTTATGTACATACATACATATACATGGCTATATACCACACATATATATATATATATATATATATATATATATATATATATATATGCATGTTTTCATGCATATATGAAAACTAAAGGCAAAGAGGACATATTTTTGATATGATAGTTGCGGTGTATATGTCATGATTGGTTTCCTTTAGTGATGGCAACTTAACCTTTTCAATGCCAGATCAGGGTACTATGCCTCATTGAAACAGTTAAAGCATCGCTCAAGATTGATGGCCAGTATTGGTCTGCATGATGTAGCGTGGCAAACGTTTTATTCTTACATTGATTTTACCTGGACACTACTTGTGTGTTGAATATAACCAACAGCACAGACATTAATCAATATCACCCTGCAGAGGATAGGAAGAGAAATTGCATATCTGGTGAAAAGGCTGATTTTTTTTTTAACTGCTTGAGTGCCAGATCAGCATAGCTTTTTTTAAAAAAAAAAACAAACAAAATTGTGTAGCAGACTCCCAAATTGTTATTGCTTTTAAAGAAGATGGGGTGAATACAAAAGTTTCAATGCTGTACAAGAAATGATTCTGCAGGACTGAATGGACACCGAATCCCGCAGCTCACTGGGCTTTGCTGTCAGGTGGATATGTGCTGCTGGTGTGTGGGAATAAGGAGATTTATCCTGCAACAGCACTGATGCTCAAAGAATGATCCCCAGTCTGCTCATTCACACACACACACACACACGCACATTTGCTTTGGCTTCATAACTAAAATGTATCAGGCTTGTGAAATAGAACATATATGCCCAGGCTAATCAGTAAAAGAACCTAATGTAACATATTATCTGGATATGTATTTATTTATCAATATTTATATTGAAATATATACATTGATTCCAGTTCTTACCCCCCAAAGCCATCACTGCAGAGTGATAAAGGCTCCTTGCCATGCACTATGAGCAAACTGAGACACTAAAGGCTATATCTATATCCCCATTAGTCCCCTACCAGTTGCTTGTCTTTCAAGCCAATGGACTTTAAATGTGCCAATGTGCCCACGTTAAATATGGGAAGGAATAAGCAATATTTCTGTAGAGCCCCCCCCCACCACCAGCCCCTGGCTTCTCAGCTGCTGCCCACATAGTCTCCACTTAGCCCATGTAGCTGCAGTCCTCTGCAAACCAAGTCATCATTTTGGAAGGAAGCCCCACTCATGTTCTTCTGCCTCTATCCATACACTGGATGGTAGGAAAATGCTATGTATCAAGTTGCCATGGACTGTATCTCACCTAGCCCTTTAAATTAGCATGCAGGTACACACTGCAAATATTCTAATCTTCTGTCAGGGGGGGGGGTCTGTCTCCTATTTGCATAAGCTTCTCAGATATATACCTGGAGGGCACAAATCCCTACATAACAGGAATGTTAAATGCCTGGTATTTAGGACAGGGGGCAAGGTGGTATTATCTCAAAGCCACCAGAACACCCCCAGCTACCACCTTCCATCACTGCAAAATTCAAGTTTAATTGGCAAGAGCATCACAGCAGATATATGTTGAACAGGACAACCCCTGAATCAAAGTCTCTTCAATAGCTCTGTCTCTCGCATTTGCATCTGAAGGCACTTTGCAACAATGAACACTTTCATCTGACTTGACTGTATTGTGCCTGGAATCCTAATTCAGAGTTGAGTGACTGCATATATACTCTGTTTGCTGGATCTAGTCAGCTCATGGAGAAATCATCTCCTCCTTACCTTTAATTCCAGTAACAATTTGATGGACCTGGCAAGCAGCTCCTCAGCATCATCTAGAGTAAGGATGTGAGCCCCAATGCTTGGAGGCTGGAGCTTTCAAAGCTAACCCCTGATCCAATATCTCTTTCTTCATTCCATACAAGTCCAGAGCAGCACAAAAATCAAGCTTGATCCCCCCCCCCAGCCCTTGAACTGCAGCCTGTATCCAAACTTCAGGATGAGTCTCTCTCTCTTAATTGTCCAGGTTAGGAGGCTAAATTGTCAGTGATGCAAATCCAGAAAGTAAAGCAGGCGCTTGCCTCTCTCCAACCTCAAAAGTCTACTGACAAGTTGAGGATGCCAGCCTTCTGATGGCAGCACATAGAGCTATCCCTTAGCGAAGAAGGATGGAAGAAGGGATGAAAGTGATCTCCTGAAGAAGAGACCCCCTATAGACAGATCCTGGGGGTTGGGGGGGGGCTTCCCGTCCAGGTCACCAGAAGCTGAAGGGTGGACAGAGGAGCTGAGCTTGTTGATGAGGTTCAGTGAGTGCGCCTGAGACCTCGGAGAGAACACGCATTGAGGAGCTCAGCCCTGCTGTCTGAACTTACTGTAGATCTGGTCCTGCCAGCATTCCTCTCTATCATTGACATCACCGGGGTGGGCGGGGCTTAGCATGCAAATCATAAAACCTTTCCCTTGCCTTTTTTTTTTCTCTTCTTCTTCTTGTTCTTAAAGGTATCCTAGCTGTTTGCCTCCACCATCAGTCCGCTTGTAGGAATTCATCACTTGCAGCACCATCTGTACCGCTAGGATCTTCGTTTCTCTCTCGGTCTCGTTACATGCCTGTTGTATGTTCTGTGTGATAATGCATGTGTTCAGAGAGAGAGAGTGTGTGTGTGTGTGTGTGTGTGTGTGGTGTGTGTGTGTGATGATGTGGTGTAGTGTGTGTGTGTGTGTGTGGTGTGTGTGTGTGGTGTGTGTTGTGTGTGTGTGATGTGTGTGTGTGTGTGTGTGTGTGTGTGTGTGTGTAGTTGTGTGTGTGTGTGTAGTGTGTGTGTGTGTGTGTGTGTGTGTGTGGTGATCTGCTATTAACCCCTTGGTGGACGGCTCGCTGTCAGAGGTTTGTGCGTGGGGTGGTTATCATCATTAGCACGGAGTCTTCCGAGGTCCGCGGGGAAAGCAGCTTCTTAGAATAGAGCTTTTATTCCTGACGGGGGATTCCTGTGACCTTAAACACCTAATGCGATCGAGGGGTTCGATGTTTAACCCTTTCACTGCTGCAGAGGGCAGGGTTTGGAGGGGGGGTGCATGTAGATCCCTCCTGCACGATCTTTCACAGATGCCTGGGCAATTCCAGCTGCTGGGGATCACCATTCCTGTCATTCTCAGCCAGCAGGTGGAACGATCGTGGACTGCGACTCCCATTCTCCCCAGGCAGCCAACAGGCTAGCTGGACACTATGGGGCTGCCGGTCTGCAGCAGAAGATGGAGCACCGGGCAGGGTGCTGTATCCGGGGTATGTGTGCCTCTCACTGAATGCCCGGCAACGATGGGGTGCGCTGAGTGCATGCGACACCCCCCCCCCATCCAGATGCTGTCCTAGCGGTGCAGGGGTAGCAGCTAGGGGCAGATCGTGTAATCTGTGATAGGGTTACATGGCAGGGAGGGAGGTGGATTATTACTCGGCTCGGGCACGGATCGGTGAAATCTAGCAGCTGCCCCCCCTTTTCTCCGCCGCCGCCTCCTTCTCTCTAAGTCCCGGTCTCTTGCGATCACAGCAGCTGGAGACTGTTGAGGCTTTTCCTGCTCCTGTGTGTACTGCGGCTTTAAATGTAAATACCGACACCTGGGCTTTCAGGAGGCGGTGGGACCCCCGGATCACAGCTCATCAGTGCCGGAGGAGGAAAAGATCGTGGGTCTGATCTCCCCCACTCACTGTGGACGTATTTTTGCCTTTCTATTAATGATAGGCTACTGCTCCCCATGCACTCAGTGGGTGAGTCACACTCCAGTGCTGTGTTACCGTACAGGAGCAAAGGGGTTAATAAGAAGATGAGTGAGCTGGGAGCTGATACTTGGGGACTTGCATGTGATGTTTACCGAGCAGCATGTCATCGCCTGCAGTTTTATATCTATATATAAATATCTATATTATTTATTGTTTTATATAGCGCCATCATATGCCACAGCGCTGTACAATAAGTGTATATGGGTGCCTATCTAATCTATCAGCACTCATCTATTATCTATCGCAATGGAGACCACACAGAAATTTAAAGGGACCACTCAGCTATCATATGCAATATATATCTATATATGTGTGTATACGTATAAGGGGGTATATATATAATATATATTATATATATATATTATGAAGTTTTCCTGCCCACGGAGACCACGTAAAGTCATCAAACCCTCGAAGGGTCCCTTTATCCCAGGCAGCGATATCCCACCTCCCGGGGTGCACTCATCAGACGCTAGCAATCCCTTGCACGCTAAGCGCCTTCGTTTCACCAAACGGCGGGACTGAATGGGTTAACCGCGGGCCGGATTCCCCAGCCAATGCCGCGCCGGATGGATTTCGCTCCCGTTGCACATGTGTTTCCAAACAGCCTCCGATCCATCGTCGATGGAGCCCCCCCCCCCCCGTGTTAATTTTTTTTTCTCCGCTGCATGCGATGAAAGCACTTTTTCCCCACTCCCTCCCCATCGATAAGCCGGAGAGGTTTTCATTTAACCATTTTGCGCCGGTGACCGGGCCATCGGTAAAGCGGTTAAAGAAGACATTGAGTCATTGTGTTAATGGCAGCAGGCAGATCGCTGGCTGCGCAACAAACAAGGTGGGTGTCGGATGAGTCTCTAACCTCGGGCGGCGCATTAGCTGCAGATGTGCTGCGTCCCCTGGGATCTCGGCGTCTTGTTGCAGTTGATAACATGATAGTACTTCAGCGCAATCTAGCCCTCGCTCAGTCATAACCTATTATTTTACCTCCCCCGAGCCCAATTTGAGTTTTCCACCCCTTCTGCTGTTTGGCGAGATCAAACTATTGCATGGAATACAAGTGACTTCATCTGCGGACCCTCGCCGCGCAGGCACCCACACAGATCAATCAATCGCCGCTTTATGGCTTTGGATGACCGGTCCGTGCAATGCTCCTAGATGGCTGAAGGATTCTGGTTCTCTGGTCCGGCTCAAAGTACAGCATCGTCTTACCCGGTTCCGTGTGAACGACGCTACAGAACGTGGAGCTTTATATAAAAGAGCTGGTGTGCGAGACTGAATGAGAAAGCAATCAGGAGAAAGAGGTCGCCTCCTGCTAAATGTTATGGGGTGGGCTGAGCGATATATAATATATAATAAGCTTCATGGAACATAAGTAAAAAGTATGTGAAAACACTTGAAATCTGTTAAATTACACAAAGATGTTAAACACAACAGGTAGCCCAACCATTTGTGTTAGGATGCTGGCTGAGCATCATGACCATCGCTGTTCTGAAATGCCCCTGATATAAATAGTATGCTACAGGTGGGGGCTAGCCATGGGGCATTACCCCCTTGGGCTACTCGGATTTCAATACTTTGTGCCACTGCCTTAATGTTTCCATCTAAGATTGACTTGCAGTTCCGCACACAGCCACAAGGGGCTGTATAGCAATAAGGACATTAGGCAGCATGACATGATAACCAGTTCTGTTCATACTTAGGAACTCTCAGGGTTTCCCCAATGAGTCTCAGGGTTTTTCCCCCCAGATTTCAGGGTAAAAGGGGAGATTCTCAGGGTAACACAACCTGAACCTGACTCCTTCCTATTCTACACTGCCGCGATCAAATATCAGACTCCCGGATGTTGCTTTTGCTACCAGGATGTTATTGTCTATCCCTGCTTGAATGTAGGTGTCTAAATTAAATGTATCTTTAAATAATAACAAGTCAAAGTTTCCTTGAGGACAGTATTAGAGCGATTTGTTTAATACACTTGGTGAGTCACTATATAGAATAGTCACATAACAAACGTATGCCTCAATCATCAATTTGTTAATGTAAAAAAAAACCCAAAACCGCCGTTTCCCTTTCTATAATGAATAATATTTACACCCATATAGGTTTCCTACGGCTTTTTATATTTTTCTAAATTTCTAAGTGCGTCACAAAGAGGTTGGTAGATAAGCGGAGCAGCTTCCCAGCAGAAGGGGTAGTGAAGGAATTTAAACATGCGTGGGATAGGTGTACGGCTCCTGAAGACGAGACCAACGACTGATGAAGGTCCGAGTCTCTACATTCTATGGTTCGGTTGCACAAAGGGTTAAAACTAAGGCTACCCTGTGCTCCTACACATAACGTATAGATTATTTCTATAGAGACTGCCGTCTCCTTAGTCTATAAATGCAATCATGTCACAAAGGTCCATGTCTTAATGCCCAAGGGGATGCTTTATATTCTCTCGCACTGTTACTTGGCACGCGTAACACTCATTTTTCTTGATACCAGCACGGCTTGGCAGGATTCTATGAAGACGTTGGCCGGGTATAACCACTTCTCGTTCGACGTATAGAGGTCCCATCTTTACATCGGAACAACAACTCCATATAGTGTTCATATGTCAAGTTATACGTTATTTATTTTTTTTTTTTATCGTTTCTCACATTTGATTTATCCTCTTTTTCGGCAAACAATAATAATTTTTTAAAAAAAGATCAATTAAAACAGAGGATGTAAAAAAAAAAAACCTGATACATCCTTTTGGTCAATTATACCAACCTTGACTATTGATCTATATAATTATACAGCCATATGACTTCCTATACTGACCAAAGAGAGAGGTTTCCTGGAAGGCAAAGTTCATTATGGTGTCCGCTGTTCAGAAAATGCATTTTAAATACATAAGAGGATTAATGCCTTTTAAATTTAATTTTCTACAACAAAAATAGAATTCGGCCCGAGCGCGCATGCGCGCACACATGCTTACACAACATACTGGTACAGACATATAAAGAGTCCAGGAGATCCAAGTGGAGTGATAGATTCCACACCCACTCAATGATATTCGTTAGATATTAAGACACTTAAATCCCACTTCTTACTCGTGAATTATTAGTTTCAAGTGGGATTGGAGACTCTCCATGAGCGTTCTCAGACATGCTAAGAATCTGATACTTGCTGTGAATAAGGTGAAGGTCACTTTGGACGCCGTGCGACTTTATGTCCGGGATACGTTTCTCATAATAGTGTAGAAGTCGAGGAGATCTCAGGATAACGGGAATCGGAGGAGAGAACATGGGGATGGAGTCAGGAGATGAGGACAAGACATTCGGTTGAGGTTTTGCAGACACTACAGGGCAGTAAAAGGCAGATGATGGATATAAGAATGATCAACTCACCCATAAGGCGCCCAAAAACCATGCGAAGAGGCGCACATCTAGGATTTTTTTGAAATATGGGAAACTATAAAATGACCATACATACCTCAAAGGTCAGCTTTTCACACTCTGGGGCACATAATTCTAAAAAAAAAATGCTTTACTTACTCATTTTTTGTCAGAAATGTTCTGATTTCGCATGGATGAGAACATCGCGTGTCAGAGGAGTTCTCTTCAGAACCTGACCGGCCATTAAAATAGGCAGCACGCGATGCTCCAGCAGCAGATCACAGGCCGAGCTCTACATGACCATCAAACCACAGAGCATGGCTACTGATACAGCATCAGGCAGCAACTGGCCTTAAAGTGCCAGGGGCCGCCTCATCATCGCCATTCTGGCCCTGGCTACACTGTTACACTTGTGGCTGGGTACGTCACAAAAAAGACGGGAAAAGCCACACAAGTGGTAATCAGGGTAAGCGAGAGGCGCCGTCTGGCACCGGTGGTCAGTCCTCGATGGTCAGTCCTGGCTCTCTGCACTGTGACATAGCAGACATATGCAAATGAAGGAGCGCATGGAATTGTGGGTAAGGAATCTGCATGAATCCCCCCTACAATGTTTAAAGTCCACTGCAGACTTTGTGTATTCTTGTGTACTAAACCGATTCTCTTTTTGGAAAGAGCCCCATATAGGCTGGGCGCATGCTCTAGTTACAGGTTTGTATTTGACTCCAGAGAAATAGATCAGGTAATGCAATGAGTTACAGGCATGTGTTAAATTTGTGAATGCAAAATCAAGGCGATATATAGGATTATACGCAGAAATATTTGTTCTTCCCAAGGATCCATCTCCTGCAGCGGTCTGATCTGTTGGCAAAGTATTAAGGTGATGTGGATTTGGAAGTAGTAGTAATCCCACCGGGGATACATTTGTGTCGAAGCCACTCATGACCTTTCCAGTAATCCATCACTGTCGTCTTCTATAGACACGTCCTATCAAATATTTACTTTTACCACTTCACTGAAAAGAACTCTTTCATTTTATATCTTTGCGTTCGGTATAAGTATATTAGCAGCTCATCACTGTAGCAAGCAGAAATCCTTCCAGTATGTAACCTATTGTATTATACAGCGCTGTACAATATGATGGCGCTATATATAAGTCAATATATAATAAGGAGAGGAAGTATGGATTTCTGCACTGCCGGCACTGACAAGATCTTTAAAATTAAATCACGCTGCCCCTTGGACGGGTTCTCCGGGTCGTGGATCCCCACCTTATGCATATTTCACTAATTTGGATTTTAAAACCAAACTTTAAGAAGGGCATTCTGGGTAAATTGCATAAAAACTGGGTGGTTAAACGTATATCTTTTTTTTCTGATTCCTATAACTGGCAAAAACATTCCTTATAGGAAATATGTGTGTTTTGACTCATTTTTAGCACACAAATAGTTGTACTCCTATCACTCACCCTAATCCCACAGATTGTATAGATAGTTATGGAATCACCAGCAAGAACCAGTTAACACCGTGATTAAGATGTTTGAACATTGCTGGTCCCAGTACATGTATTATGTAAAGGCAGAAATGTAGCTTTCAAGGGTCAGACACATATCTATATGTTTTATGTATAGAAGCCCCCAGACGTGCCCATGCTTTACCCATAAAGCCCCTCGAGCAAGATAACCTGCTAAAATGGCATCAAAGTATTCCAGCATTTGAATTCTGAACCTTGCTGCTAGATCAAAACCAATGGCAGCAAGCAAACATATTCCCCCAGATATTGTACATGCGTGTAAGATCACACGCGATTCACTGACCATTTAAATCTGATGTGGAATCGGTTTGCAAAGTCTTTCGGTGTTCCTGCTAACATACGTTAGCCGCAAAGTCTCTGAAACAGTAGCGTTTTTCAGGATACACCGTAAATTACTAATGCAGGACACGTTAATTGATCAACTGACCTGTGACCTTACCAGCTAACTGTTCAAATGCCCAAAGGGCCCGGTAATTGTTCTAGTTCCTGCGGCATCCGGACCAAAACCAGAGAGGCCTTGGGTAACTATGTATATTAATAGCCATTTATAATATGCTACTTTAGTGCTGTAGAACCCTGCGATACATTCAAACCGAGCAAGCATTCTGAGTTTCCCTGATAGGGCACCAGGGGAAGAAATAAGAACTTTGGCTCCCGAAGAGGGACTGTCCTTCCTAAGCATGGGCAGTTGGCAGGTATCCTGTTTTGGAAGCCTACAATACTAACAGTAATATATACGTGTCGTCTTACAAATGTTACCTGGAGGCTCAGGAAATCAAAGCCGATCCCCGGGACTCCGGGACAGCGTATACAATCTCCAGGCAGGGGAATATGTTGGGTCACACCCACTGCCCACCCAGGCTCCACCCCTCTCTATCTCCTTTCATGTTGGTTCAGGACAAGCCCAGCCCCTATGTGCAGCAAGCCACACCTCTTATCCTAGCCATTCTATAAGAAGCAGAAGAAGGAGAGCTCCAAGGCGCCCAGATTTTGATGTTACAGTATTTTATTACATACACATATACAGCAAAGTCGGCGTTTAATTTATCTTTCATCGATAAACACAAATAATGTGGTTTGTAGAGAGGGCGTAGGTAGAAAATTGTTGGGATGGGTGAAAAAGAGGCATGATAATCTTCTTTAGATGTGAAATAAGGAATACATGGCGTGACCAAGGACTGAATGAGGTCTAAACCCATACATCACATAAAATGGGCAGACTAGACGGGCCGAATGGTTCATATTCTGCCATCAAATTTCAATGTTTCTTTATGGAAAATCCCCCCCCCCCCCACACTGTAAAATAGGGTAAAGCCCTGGGTTGAAATCTCAGGAATAAAAATTGAAACATTATTACCCATAAATCCCCCGCATTTGTTCTTTTTTTTAGGAATAACTGCCGACGGATAATGCCGAGTATCAGTCACGCCTGTGGTTGTTTGTTGTGATGTTTTTTTTGACTACGTTTACCCGATACGATAACTTTCTTCTGAATTTATGGTGTCGTTTCACTGCGAGGCTCGATCTTCCGGCATCACTTGCTTTGCACAAAATATGCACCAAATCGCATCCAAGCCGAGTCTATAGCAGGAACATCTTAGGCACCGATGCGTGAAAATGAAACGGAGATGTGTGTGGAAGATTGAAGGTGAAAATGAGAAGCCTATGAAATAAATGTATTCAGCCGCAGTCACAAGGCGGGAGCGCGTCCCGAGGATTTTGCTGGCAGAAACGCTGATTATTCCTTCATTTACAGTGTTTTTCTAAGACGCCGTAGATTCAGCCGTCTTTCTTTGTGGTTAACGTAGAAGCCTCAGCTCAATCTGACTCAACTTCAGGAAGGCGGTTGTCTTCATTATGCAAGCAAACATATAGATTAAACAAGCTATGGATTCATTTTAAAATTAATATATATATATATATATATATATTGATACTTTGGAACTTCCCAGGCCGGGGCCCTACTGAGCTCCCCCTGCCCTGTATAGCCATACCTGAGAACTTCTCCTAAGGGACTGGCTTCACAAGGGTCATAGGCAAGGGCTGGTCACGAGGAGGTCATGGTAAGTCATGCGTAGGGAGAAGATAGCTGTAGACAAGGGCAGGGCTAGCCCCAGATGGCATTAAATGGGTCGGGAGTGGGAGGGGAATTGGGAAATGGGTTGGGAGTGGGAGGGGAACTGGGCTGGGAGTGGGAGGAGAATTGGGTTGGGAGTGGGCACGGCCAAACACCACTCTTCTGCCCCGGAGACCCGTGGAAACAGAGCTTCAACCACCAAGTTGATGTCCATGCAGTATGGACTCCAATGGATTTTTCTGTAAATGTTCTAGAACGTCCTGTTCGTTACAAGATCCCGACCACGTTTACTCCTATTTCTCGCAGACCTCAATTAATGCCCCTACTACGCAAAAATCTACCTACCATAATCTTACCAGAAGGAAGCCTTTCCAGAAAACACAATATTACTTTTTTTTGTTCAATTAGAGCACGGTTTATGACCAATTTACAAATTTCATAATGGTTGGCACAACATAGAGATTGGCTGGCTATCAACATTATTACTACACATTTCATTATACAAGTCGCATTTCATTGATTGGAAGTGTGTAATTTGCCAAATTATCCTCATTCCTTCCAAATTGTGATTGTTCCTGACCCCGTAAGGACCAGGGCTGTTTTTCTTAATTTAACTTCTCTCTTTCTCCTTTAGTGTATTCATGCATATGGTATAGTGTTTGCTTTAGCACAAGTAGGGCTTGTGATGATACATGTCAAAATATATACATGTGACAATGTCATACAGTATTTATTAGGAATGAAACAATAAAAATGGAAAAAAATAGCATTTTTCTGTGTATTTCTCCTAAAGAATAGGTGCCGCTGCTAACAGGAAACCTAATTTTGCAACTTCACCTGAGTAAAGTAATATATTAATAGTTTTTTATTGTGATAAAGGATGTGCACCTATATCCCCAGTCTGTCTAACATTATATATATATATATATATATATTTTATTTTCCCATTTTTTTATTGGGAAAAAAAAAAGAAACCAGAAGTGCTTTGGTCGAGTGCCCAAAATGCCCTTAATGAGTTTCACAGCTGGAAGCCTGAAATATATTTAAAAAACAGTTAACAACATACGAGAAGTTTTTTCTTCTATGCTCAATTGTTTAATGTCCTTTTTTATATTTCAATTTTGAAAACCGATTGAATTTTTTGACAACACTCGAATCCAGCTCCGCTCGTTGAATACACGCAATAGGAATAATGCAATCGAATTTCTTTATCCGTTACGGTGATACTCGAAGATAAAGCAAAAAGAAATGATGTATTCTTACCCATTAAAAAACTTAATGGCACATTGAATAATGAAAAACGGATAAGTGTACATTATCTTTATCATATATGATTTCAGATAGCGCTCGGAGAAAGCATTGAACGAGCGGCAGAAAGATAATTATTTTTCTTACTATGTTACATTGTTTGATTTGTGGCGATCGTCAAAACAAAAGATTTAAAAAAAAAAATGTTTCTTCTTCAAAGCTCGTGTTCAGGCATTGCCTGAAATGTGTGTATTCAGAGGAATACTAAGAACGAGGCGTGATTAACCCTGTAATCGTACATTGGACCGACAGATAATTGTATTCTGGAACTCACTTGTGGCGAGCCATATTTCACTGTCATCCAAATTCTGCCAAATATCCTCTTTTTTTTATAAAATCAAATGCAGTTATTGCAAACTGTATAAGATTTATCCTGTTGAGGCGGAAAATATTGAAGCTCCCATGATGCATCTCATATTCCCTTTTTTTAGTTTTAAGATAAGTGTTGCAGAAGACTTTTTCTTCTATGATATATAAAAGTTGCCTTTTGTATGGCGGACTTAACAGATTCCGAGTACAGTCTTGCCATTTTTCTAACTTTTAAAAAGTTCAGGCCTATAACCATAGCTGCGAGCTGTCCTGACTTCACCTGGAAGTCCGGTATATCACATCTGATTAATAGGGGGAGACAGGTTATGCCCACTACCTCTCCTCTTTTATAATTATTGGGCTATCCCCACCCGTTAATGAAGCCACACAGTCTTTCTGCCTCCCATAAAGAACCGGGGAAGGAGATCTCCGATGGGGGTCACCCAGTCTTAGGAAGTCCCCCTAAGTTTGTATTGAGGGTTCCTCTGCCATAAATATTGAACATCAAGTAATAGCTTGCTCCGTGATGTGTCTTCAAACATTGTCCTCGCTTGTGCCTTTATAGATGGAGAATTTCAGTAGAAATATTGATATTCCTCCGTAGGCCTCATCATTCACCTGCAGTTGGTATCTCTCTGGGTTTATTTTAAATACACTGTTTTGGAAAGTTTTAAAAAAAGGAAGAAAAGATTTTTCCAGATGTGGACCTCTTACTCGCAATGTCTACAGAGATACCAACTGATCTTGATAGAGATCTCAACCAGATATGCCGATCTTGAGCGGGATTGATCCAATAACCACTGGTTATATGTTATTGTTTCTTATTCCAAATATACTTTGCTTTGAAATTGGGTAACAACTCTTTTGTTTTTGTAATCTGAAGAAGATATGGTCACAGTATGTTTGTCCTGATGTGCATACCTCGGAACTCTTTGGGTTTGCCCGGGTCACCGATTATCTGGGTCAACACTCGAATCCTCTGGGTTGTGGGAGCCGGAGCTTGACAGCTGGATCTTGGGGTGCTTCCCACGATGTCAACGGGCCGGCTGCCCGAAGACTACCCTTGCGGGACGCAGCCAGGACTTCCCGCTGATGTCAGGAGTTCCCAGGTATGCTTATGTGGCAGAAATAACCATCATCGCTTCCACCCAGGAAAAAGTACGAATAGTGGTGTTATCTAGCAATATCAAGAACCAGGATTACCGTCCCTGCCCCCCCCCAAAAAAAAATACACCCTTAAAAAACTGTGTAGGTGCAGTGAAATTAGTTTAATGGCATACTCAAAATTATAGAGATTGTATATCAAGGAACAAAATGTTTTTTTGCAAAAAAAAATATATATATATATATATAGTGAATATCTAGAAATAACTACACTGACTGTGAAATTGTAACGTTCCTTAACAGTTGTCAAAAAACTCAGGCAATTTTTTTTATTATTGCTATTTTTAGGTTCACAGATGCAGTTTCCTCTAAAAGCATATATTACTAATTCTCTGCCGCAGACCTTTGAAGTGAATCAGAAGGATAAGCCCATAGCTGTAGATGCTACTACTTACCTACCATGACAGGAGGTCCAAGATGTTGAGGAGATGTTGATGAGCATGAGGGACACGTCATCCATTTACATGGCAGAGGGGTGTTGAGGTTATGATATAGATGAACTTCATGAATGGTCATTGAAAAGGCTTTGGTTCCATCATCGACGTGGACCACCGCTGGGTAGAGTCTAAGGATAATGGCCTAGCCTGGTGTTAACTTCCAAAAACAGGTGTTTGGACAGCGCCTTTAAGAAAGAGGAGTGGGAGCCTTCATTGTGAGTAAGATATTGGCAAACACTCAAACTCACACTAGAAATCACTGATTTCTCAGCTACTGGTCACACTTATTAGGCTTGGAGTTTTCCAAGCCCTTCCCATCTCTTCCCACTTGAAAACAATCAATTATTAGGATAATTATCAGCAATTTGTTACGATCACCTTAATATTTTTGTATTATGGCTGATCGTTTCTTAACGATTTTAGGATCAGCAGATGTCCTAAATTAATTTCTTTGTCTAGCCACCAATAAATGGGGGGGGGGGGGGAGAAGAAAGTCTACAAATGCCACATCGTAATGGATTTTCGCTAAAAGGTAAGAATTATTCTTTGGAACCAAAAGCGCCAAAGAATGTATACTTCACTGGATTATTAGAAACGCTCCGGAGATCAATGCAAAAATAATTGTTTCTCGCTCGGAGGAGCATACTGTTTAATCTGACACACAGGAGGATAGCAAATAAGGTCACTTTTTAACATACAAGGGTCCCCAACCTGGGTCCCCTGCCAGTCTCTTAATTGCAAGGACACTTTTTTCCCTCCCCTGACGTTGAGTTCTCTAAGTGTTAGGTCTGTTTCCTTTAATTGAGGCCAATCCAAGGCTTTCTGAGAACAATTCGTTACAGGCTTCTCTCCGTCACCGGAGCGATTAAATATGCATTATCTGAGGGGAACAAAAGGAAGAAAAATACATCCCGTGCCCATAAGGTGCACTTATTACAGTCAAATGAAGAACGCAAGCCTTATATTAACTTCCATTTGCTCCTGAGCACAAGGCCCGCATTATAATTATGACTCCAATTACTGTTGATGGTTACCTTGCTTTTTCGCACCAGGAAGCTAGTGATTTCTAAACTCATGACACATATACTTCAAATCTCGGAGGCATTAGATCGGCATTATTTGGTAATTAAAAGAGGAAAGCAGTAAAATATTTAGAGCTTATCCAAAGTGGCTCCATATGACACTTTTTTTAAAAAAAAAAAATCCATTAATTTCTAAGACATTCTGCTTTTCGCACCAAAATCAAAGTAACTATTTTGTAAAACATGCACAATGAAAGAAATATCCCGGTGGTTAGACTATACGCAGAGGCCCGATAGTTCGTTACAACGTGTAGAAATCCCCAGGTCAACTGGAGGTCCAATGGGGCAGCAGTCATCATGCCACCAAACCAGAAGGTAATCAGGCCTCATGCCCACTTGGGCCATCAGTGCCCACCTGGCTGTCGCTGCTTAATAGAGTGGTTACAACCCCATTCGGCCCCCTTAGCTGGCACAGCCTCTGCAGTTTGCATTAAAAGGAGCTTCACACCTTTAATGGAGCTTCAGACCTGGGAAATGACGCCACATTCTGGTGCTCTGCAGGGAAAATGGCGGCCGTGGAGGGCGATACTAAATGTAGGTAAATATGGCTCTGCGTATCAGAAATAAATCAATTGTAAAACTACGGTAATCATTTTGTTATACACAGTAAATGAGTCTTTACATTGGGCAGACTAGATGGCCTGAATGGTTCTTATCGTCAAATTCTATGTTGTCATGTAAGTTATTACATCATTTATCTCTCTTAATTAGTTAATGTTACTTTTTACTTTCTGGTCTGTTCCCGGCACCATATTCACTGGACTGGAGTGCCCTAAACTTTTATGACAGTCATTTCCCTGAATTTATGCTCTATGGGCCATAGATCTTCATAAGCAGAATCAATTTCCTTCTTTAAACTTAAGGACATAGCAGCGTTGGTCCAAGTCGTTACCTTACTGAGAAAGTGGTAGATAAGTGGAATAGCCTCCTAGCAGAGGCTGATACAGTAAGGTAATTTAAACGTGCATGGGATAGGCATCGGTCATCATGAATCTCAGATGAGACCAAGATTTGGGTTTCTACATCAGAAAAACCAGACAGGCTACATGGCTCAAATAGTTTCTATCTGCCATCAAACTCTATGTTTGTTACCAAAGTCCGATAGTATCTGGAACTTATACCATAAACATAAATAAATAAAATAAAAAAAGGCTGGTCTTCCAGGTATTTATAGTAAAGCTGTAATATAAAGCAGATTTATAAAAATCCAGTTACGGATGTATTGGCAACAAAATACCCCCAAAGAACACAGCAATAACAAGAAATGCCTGGGATCGGCAGTATCAAACTTCTAAGAAGAAGGCAATTCTCATTGAAATCGGAATCAGTCATCATTGTCAGATTGCCCCAATGTTCTCAGCTTTTATTATACAGCACGGCTTGAAACAAATATCGAAACATCACGCTGACCCGATTATTTAACAAAAAAACCAAAAATAAATTCTACAAACCTTCTTATCAACAGTTCGGGCACAGTAGAGATTATCGGTTTAATTTCAAAGCGATAGCGTCAAATCAAATGATAAATACGGTAATTAAGTCTGACCCAGTGGCTGACGCCGACAAAAGCGTTACAAGGAGGATACAGAAAACACGATATTTAAAGCATTGCTTTTAGGCGCGTTTTCACAGATTGTAGTTATTTATGAGGTTACGATATAGTGATGTGTGTATGAAAGTGAAAGGTTAGTGAACACGTTCCACGGCCTCATACGTTTTGTCTGCCATTCAGCTTTGCTTAGGCTTCCTGCTTGTTCAATGATGTCCTCTGTGGGTTAAACTTCTCAAACTGCGTCATACGAAGGACTCCATGATGTCCTTCAGCTTCACAGCATGGAGCTTCACAGCAGATAAGAACCGTTTGGCCCATCTAATCTGTCCTTACCTGGCTCTTGCTCTTGTCTTAGATTCAAGATAGCCTAATCCCTATACCATGTATGCGTAAATTCCCACACTGTATTGACCTCTGCCACCTCTGTTGGGCGACTTCCTTTTAACCATCTCCCTCCCTTAAACTAAAAACTTCTAAGCCTCCGACCTTCGAGTTTTAGATTATGGCCTCTTGTTCTAACATTTCTTCTCCATTGGAATATACTTCCCTTCTGTTAAATGTCTTTATGCTGCTTTAATTGTTTATATAAAAAGGTATATCTTTAAGGAACTGTGTCTACACCCTGGTATAACTCTACGAAACAAATCAAGATTGATTCTGACAACATCCCGACATGTTATTGTGGGCTGTGCATGAAAATATATGGTGACATCTAGTCTGCTTTTTGAATGTGAAATAACGCACATTTATATAACTAGTTATCCGCCTACTTATACCGGGTGGAAAAATAACCATTTGCTAGGTTCTACAACCTTGATGATAAACAATGCGGCAAATTCCATTACATGCTCTGAAAGTATAGACTTATGTGTATTGAATGTAATAAGCGATTCCAAGAAGTGTCAAGAAAAAAAACAAAACAGACTGCATCGGAAAAAGGCTAATGTGGGTCATTATGGAACAAGGGAATCGTGGGATGGACAATATTTTAGAGAGATCGTCTTGGACGCTAATATTTTTTTTTTATTTCTCAGACCCTAAGAGCATATTTGATCCAAAAGAATTATATTTTCTTCATGACGAGGCCCATTGTTTTAGGGCAAATCAAACACACGATTTCTTGCACCAAAATGAAATTGCCTTTTTTTTCCTTCAAAATCTGAATAGCCGGGAGCTTCACCCAATTTGAGTGTGGCTGGACGTTTTGGATCAACTCTTGAAAGATGCAGTCAAGACTCATACTCTTCACAAAAGAGATAGGAGCAGAAACCTTGCTTGGACACCTCCAAAAAGTATTGAAACACCTGGGATTTGTCACTAACTACATTTGTTAAGGTCCTAGCCCAACAGATGGGAGGAAATACTGGCTACCGACAGTAGTCGCGCTGTAGACTCCCTACATCCATTGGATTTTCTCTAAACCTCTAGCAGAAGGTTATTTTCCACCCTGTAGTCATACTGGTATCCAGTAGTTGTATCCATTGGGGACGAGCAGATGGTTCTGGCACTTTAAGGCAAGTGGCCCACAAATGAGGTAAGCATGAATGACGACTTTATATGTGTGCGGCCATATGTTATATATTTTTCACGCTCACTTGGCATGTGGCTGGGCATATCGTAACGAGGGCCACCTGATCTGCCACTGAAGCACCAGATCAGGGGAGTATGGAGTGATGTTGGCCCGCAGGCCACCGGGCAAATGCCAGATGGCCAGTCTGGGCCTGATATCTATGTACTGGTATTGGTACCCCGCACCGTGGGGGCACAGCCTCAGAAGAGACACCATCTCCATTGTCCCGGGTCGTAACCATGAGGTGTTGTTAGATATCGACAAAACCAAAATAACAGTTTTTCTACATATTTTTTTCCTTTTTCCTATTAACGGTTAACACAGTTTTCTTTTGTATGAATCGAGATAGTAATCTTCGTTTTATGAATCAATAGCCTGAATCCTTACAAGGAAACAACAAACAATATAATGATAGGATAGAAAAATGTTAGTTTATTGTTGAGTTAATTATAGGCTAAGGAAAGTGAGTTATAAGCTATCAGTTCCAGATGCGAAACCCTGAGGGCAATTAAGAGGCAATTTTCCTAGCTATCCACACTTCACAAAGTTAATTTTATTATATAAAAAAAAATGCTAAATATTTATATATTAGAAAAAAATATATATGTTTGTATTGCTATATTTATTTTGAACAAATAAAAAAATTAAAGAATTTTTTTTTTTAAATCTTTACCATCCAGAAGGGTGAGTAACATTTTAGAATGTTTGTGAAATAGTTAAATGTAATGATGGTTTGAGACTTACCTGGAAATAAGTGTCGCGGGCAAACCGCCTTCTCCAGGAGGGCCACAGCATGGTGATGCAAGTGACGAAGACTCCATCAGAAGAACACTAGGGGTCTCTAAAGAGGCCGGATGCAACTGCAAATTAAAACCAAAGTGTCTGGCTGTGAAATCACACCCAGAAGCGGAACGCAAAACATACACAAATTCAGCAGTGATTTATCAATGTCAGCGTGATGTACTCTCTCTGGTATTTACCATAAACAAAGACGATCCCGACGACCAATTAAATTTCAAAAACCTTGCAAAAAGAGGACTTTTTTTTTTTTTTTTGCAGCTATTGTGATAACTTCCATAAACTAAAAAATACAGTAAATAATATTGGAAAAGGAAAGACGAAATCCCCCCAAGACAGATACATCCCAGGTATAGCTGCTGGAGACTGGAATCCACCCCCCCAAAAATGGCGATTCAATGCAGTGTAGAAATTAACACAATATTAAAACAATAATAGTAAAAACACTACACGTTGGTTAATCGGGTGGTTTGCTAAAAAAATATTTATACGTTTCTGGGCACGTTTCCTAAGATAATGTAGGATGCGGACATGGAAGTGGTATTATCAACATACATAGCTGCTCAACTTTACTATAGTTCTGCCTAAACTCTTCTTTCTGCTTTCCCTGCCTGGTTGTGATTGCCCCAGCTTCCCATATGCATTATGGGAAGCCATGTTTTCCCTGCCATGTGTTGGAAAAACCTGTTCCTGCCGCTGCTAGCTTGGAAAATCTCTATTACACTAAACGATTATACTGTATTTTTGGTAACTTAATGAGTTTTCCAGTGGTAGGAACATATAATAAAATAATAATAATAAACAAATAAAAAAAAAAAAAAAGATTTGGCCCTACCTACTCCCTGCCATCTGGCTGCCCACACCCTGCCTACTCCCTCCTCACTCGCTGCCCACTTCTACTCCCTATCCTCTTTAGGCTATCTAGGGCTAACCCTACCTTGTGAGTTCACTCTCTAGGAGAGCTCCAGGTAGGCTACCCTACGATGTACCCAAGTATGAATACATTATACAATGTAAGATAATGTAATATAATGATACCTGGGGATACCCGGGGACTTCCCTGTGACCGCTGCCCAGAGCTCTTCCTTTCCTGCTTCTTATTGGTATGTCTGAATCTAGGAGATGGGGGCTAACAATATTTAGGGGCAGGCTTACCCACACATTAGGGCAAGGTTAA
The DNA here is from genome assembly GCA_009364415.1 of Spea multiplicata. Taxonomy (NCBI): domain Eukaryota; kingdom Metazoa; phylum Chordata; class Amphibia; order Anura; family Pelobatidae; genus Spea; species Spea multiplicata. The sequence goes on along the minus strand of VKOC01002807.1, from coordinate 22,676 downwards.
CCCCCAAAAGAGTTAAAAGGGGCTGGAAAGGAGAAGGATCATCACAGGTGGTAGGGTGGAATTTGAGGAGCCTACGGGCAAAATATAGAGCGTTCTTTGGTATAAATATATTATAAAATCTTCACACAGGGGACTGAAACGTCAGTGTGCTTATTTTTCATCTTTACCGTAGGAGGGCATTAAAACATTAAAAATACTTGTTTTTGAATCTTTAAAAGAAAACTCTTCTTTTTTACCTATACAACTACATCCATTTTCGATGAAAATTCTGTGATATGGCCTTTGTTTCTGAACTCTTAGAAGAACAAGTAGTCAATTGATACCGTTAATTCTAGATTGTTATAACATGCCTAGTTAATTATAACAATGAGGTTTAATTAGCCCCGGAAAGCCGTGGTAATGATTGTTTAATTCTGCTCATGACAATTTTATTCGGAATAAATTTTTTTGTTTCTTGGATGTTAAGAAATGGGGTTTCCAATTATTGGGTAAACTTTTATAACATGTTTGAACATGATTCCAACGCAACATATATTTCATTAAAGTGACACTGTTGACCCTAATGATAATATCAAGACTTTTAGGTCAATTTTTTATCATATTTTGTTTAATAACCCTTTCTCCAAATCCAAATCCTGGATTTTATGCATAGAGATGTCAAACATTTAAATAACTAATTTGCATATTTAAAGGTACACTCCTTATGCACACTAAAGCTTATCTAGATTGTAAGCTCATTTGAGCAGGTTCCTTTTTTACCTTCAAGTCCAAATTGTTATGTCCTGGTTAGCCACTGTACAGTGCGTCATAATATGATGGTTCTATATAAATCAATTAATAATGATGACCAAGTCCTAACTCGTAAATGACTACTGATCAGTAATACACAAAGGAGAGCTACTCACCTCCATCCAGCTGGCTTGTCAACACACTTAAAATCTAACTAGAAATTGTTTGATCCATGGTTACGAAGGGGGTTGTTGATATTTAGTATGATGAGACCAGTAGACACTTAGAACTGAAGCTCCGTTCTCCATAACCACATAGGAAATCACGCAGAGAATCCTGACATCCGAACGAAGCGAGATCTTCTACCGTCTCGTGGACAATAATTCAGATATGGAAAACCAAGAGGGATTGATTAGAACAAAACTAACACACAACATTCTCACATTATCAGCTGCCTTAATGCTTCCCAAAGCGTATCACTTTACATCATTTGGCATACACGCTATACCCTCAGCGTAGACGGATGTAGAAAAAGATTAGGGTACCATACTTGCAATTATTCCTACATTTTTTCTTTTCCTGTGGATGTTCCTAACAATCCCCACCGTGCATGTTAAACAGAAATACAATAGGAACGTAATACAACAATAGAAACGTAATACAATATATACAACAGAGGATCCTATTCTCCTATAATTAATGGCAAAAGCAAGGTGATGTCCGAAGACGTAAACAGACGTACATACCATGTCTTTGCGTTGTGTGTTTCAGCACATCCCCCCCCCGGTGGATATCCACGTTCCAGATAAAATTGTGAATTTTTGTTTAAGAACGGGTCATCGGTTATTCAAACGGGACAGAGGTTTGAAGCTAAGAAGACATGACAGTGCTGAAGCCAGAGAGTTCTAGCAGGGAGGATAAAAGAAAGTAAAAGTTCAAAATGGTTAAACTTTTAAATGGCAAATTGTGCTTATTTACGCTAGAAAACCAGCGTCTTAGAGGGGATATTATAACATTGTATAAATATGTGCGGGGCTGCTATAAAGAGCTCTCCGGTGACCTGTTCATTAACAGAACAAGAGACTGGAAGAGCCAAGATTTCATAGACAACAACAAAGGGATTCATTACAGTGAGGACACTAAAGGTATGGAATTCACTGCCAAGAGAGGTGGATTTATTCAAAACAACGGATGCCTGGATATATTTTTTTAAGAAAAACAGAAAATACATGGCTATAAATTCTAGAATAACCATTAATATTTTAGAGCTTCTTGATCCAAGGAGAATTCTGATTGCCTTTTGGAGTCAAGAAGGATTCCCCCCTCCCCTAAGTGGTAAAATTAAAAAAATAGCTTCATTTGGGTTTTTTTGCCTTTTTTATGGATCAAAAGCAGGAAGGATAGGTAGAAGTGTTAAACTTGATGGTCTTTTTTTAACCTAAATTACCATGTTACCAGGAAATACCTCTGAATTTAAACATGGAAAGCGACGGCAGATAAGAACCATTTGGCCCATCCAGTCTGTCCAACCTCTGAATACTTTCCTTAGTCCCTGGCCCTGACCTTGTGCCTATCCCATGCTTGCTTAATGTCTTCACTATATTAACTCTTTAAATTAATTAAAGAGTTAAAGGTACAACGCTATATGGGTTAGAAAACTAAAACGTGCAATTTGCATTACGTCATATAAAGAAAAACAATATTGAAGCACAGCTAAGGGTTAAAGAAAGCAGGAATGCCTAATTATAAATAATATCTAAATAATTACCACATAAACATTTTTTCTTATTTTTTAGCCATTACAATGAACTCAGATACGGGGGGGGCTTTTATCGGCGGAGTTTTACCCTGTCTCACTTATATCAGTGCATTCAGACACCTTTACAACGACTGAATTATTATATTATTGTGTTATATTAATATTACGCCATTCCGACTCTCTGTCTCCTATTTAATATAACATTATAATTTGAAACTTTAGTTATCATAATATGTCACGTCAATGAACAATGCTCGCTGAAAGTGATTAAAACCTATTTTCACCTAATAGGAGCCTAAAATGACAAGTACGTCGTAAAAATGTTTAGGGGAATAATAAAACAATATTTCACATTTATTTTATGCATCACAGTTTTTTTTTTTTTTTTTTACCAGATCCATAATTTCAGTAAAGATGCATTAATATTTGTGAATATATATATATCAGTTTTAAGCCACAATGACAATATATACACGTTTTACAACCTTTTTTTCATATGAGGCAAGACTCGTAAACCATCGTTGAAGTGCGCATAAGCTGTACGGCTTGTCATTTTCTTTGCAAAATAAAATTAGATAATAGTCTTGTTACTAATTATTTTATTATTTTTTTTATTTCCACTGTGATTAATTTGTAAGACTTGTTTACACTTTATCGGTCATGCTTTTAAAGGCTAAACTTGAGATATTTGTGGGCAAAATGTTAAAGTGAAAAGGTCCAGAGATGGACCTTCTTGCTCTCTCGTGCCTGGCGCGAGACTAACTAGACACCACTAACAAGGTACATAAAGGCCGAAACATACATCTGAGGCTTGTTGTTCCCTCAGAAATCTCATGGTGCTGCCGCAACCACAAGGGATTCTGGGTAGGTACATGCAAATAAGGTCACCATGAGTGGTGATCTGGCTACTGCACCTCTTACCAAGTGTTGTTTAAAGGCTGTGTTGTACAGCAGGCAATTGCTTTCAAGGGACCCATGGATAAAGAGGATATAAAGGGGAAAAGGTGATTATTGTTGACCTTATTTGCATGCGACTACCCAGAATCCCTTGTGGTTGTGGCAGCACCATGAGATATCTGAGGGAACAATAAGCCTTCTGGCTTGTCTGGTGTCTGTGGATGAGTGTTTAATAATACTTCTACTACCTCCTTAATTTAAAGTGGAAGGGTTTTCCATCACCTTTACTCACCATAACTTATGTAATGGTATAAAAATATAATGAAACCAAGAAAGTGTGCCATCCACTGCATTTTACATCAGAACTTTCATGGTAGCTGTGAAAGCATATAGAAAGTACTCCTTATCTTTGATATTTTTGAGGTTCCTTTCCACGCCTAGTCCTGAAAATGTCCCAGGGGAGGCTACTTTGAGCTCACTCTCTTCTGGGAGAGTGGTTTAGGGGGATGGGGCTAGAACCAGTGACCCGGTTATCCCCAGGCAGTAGTGAGTAAGATGGAAAGTGGATGAGGAATGGACATGGCAAAATGCCACACCACCTGCCTGGAGAAAGAGGAATGTGATCTGGTGACCCAGAAAGCCGCGCTTCACCCAGAGACTCCATCCAGGTCCAACCTGGAGAGTTTTCAGATATGCTTTACCAACATACCCTAGTATTTCCTGAGCATAATCCTAAAGATGTTGGCGTGAGCAGAGCTGAGTGTTCCTTCTACGATGTAACCGGCAGAAAAACGAAAGAAATTAAGCAGTTTCGCTAAGCATGGTTTCTTTAAATTAATTGTAATTGTGCTGGTACTGACTCTATTATGCTAAATGTATATGTGGGAAAATGTATATTTTAACATCCTCACATTTCAATATAGTCAATTGATAGTCAGTTCTAAATGTCTCATAAATTATTTCAAGAAGACCTTTACGTTTCGCGCCGAGTCGGCTGATAGAGGCTGTGTTTGCATTTTTCAAAAGACTAAAGCTTTTATTAGCCGTATTTGCAAGGCAAGTAAGATGCTTAAAAGTTACAAACAATGACATTTGGATGTGGAAAATGCACGTTCCTTCTGGAGCTTTAATGATTCTAATGAAGTCCACATTTGTCTTTAAGTCAATATTCCGGGAACGGAGTTTCAGCTCTGATGTGTCATAGAAACGGTCTGGCAGGATAGGAAATCTTCTCACCCAGTCCACCTGCCGTAGAGGAATCCTTATTTTTTCCCTTTAATTATCAGCTTGTGGCTGCATTGGGCATTGCCACCTCTGCTGGGAGGCTATTCCATGCATTCAAAACTCTCTCCGAGATAAGATTTCTAAATTGTGTCTCTACCTTTTGTTATGGACGTGATATTGTTGCTTATGATACTTGCTGGCATTCTAAGTTCTCTCACGAGGTAGCCTCTGCTGCACCAGCCTCATTCAAGAACATCTTGAATCCAATGGTATCCCAATGGCTGCATGCAGATCCAGGACAGTCATTATTTCCGAGCGATTCTACAGAAGTCCAGTCTGAGTATAACGTGACCACAATTAACCATATAATTACACCTTCCGGTGTCAGGACTTGTTATAGAAGGCCTGGACTGGCCACCTGGCGGCAGATCCGGTATATTAGTGTTTGGCTGCCGTTGGGAAACACGTGGATGATTTAAAGAGCCAATTTCCTTCCCCAGCCTGGTCCTGTGTTATAGCCACGTTTCCCGTAGAAAGACCTTCTTATTAATACCAGTTACCCTGTATAATGCATAACAAAATATTCATAGCGACATAGAATTTGGTGGCCATTTTTCCTGCTGTAAGGACCTTAATCGGTCTTTGGTCTTGTCTTAAACTCAGGATAGCTTTATCCCAACCCCATGCATGTTTAAATTCCCTCACTGCTGGGGAGTTGTTCCATTTATCTATCACCCTCCCGGGTAAAGTAAAACCCCATTACTATCCATTACATACATTTAATGTAAATAGCCACCCGTGACTGTCCAGACCTTGTATACAGGGGCCACAGCAAAGAACGATCTTATAAACTTGCTACTATATGCGGTTCCTCTAATGGCTTCCCTTTAAGAAATACGTATTGATCGTAGAAAACGAACGCTAGAACCCACATACAAATATATAGACAGCGAAACGTCGGCCTGGTTACGGAGCGAAAAATCTGCTTTCTCTTTTTTTTTAGTAAGAAAAACAGAATTACTTAGCTCCGGTTTATTTATTTATTTATTGCTCATAGTCTCTGGAAAGCTGAGCTTCTCACTTACGGAAAGTAAAGCGCTCAGCACGCAGCATATTTACTTACATCTTTGATGCAGTTTGTCCCAGAAGGTGTGACACATGGGGACAACGTCAGAGAGAGTGTTTTGGAGTAAGATCAATAACATGTTAGTTTGTGTTCACATACTTGATATTCTTGCAAGGTACCGAGGCACTCGGCTTGAAAACTGTTCTAATACCGCAGCATACGGTCTCCTAAGAAAAGCTTACTTTTCGTTCGTCCTCATCGATCTCAGGGTCATGCAGTCTGGAACCGACTCCTTACTATTCTACACTGCTGCGATCGTACATAACACTACCAACTGGTACTTTTAGTACCAGTATGTTATTGTTGATATCCCTGCTTGAGTACAGGTGACTCAATTAGGTTATGGTTTCCGTTAGGACCGCATAGGTAATAAGTCACTACATAGGTAGTTGAAGCATTATTATACACTCATCTACAGATACCAGGCTTGAAATCTCATGGTGCTGCCACAACCACAAGGGATTCTGGGTAGGCACATGCAAATAAGGTCAACTACATAGAATCTGCATGACAGCCCATCAAGCGGTTAATATTTCTAGCGTCTCGGGCTCAGCTCATTGAGTTCCTAGACACGACCCTAAATAATAAGGCAAGCAAATTATAATTGCTACAGATGGTCACTTTCTTTCTGATGGTCCCAATGTAGCATACGCTGGAAACAAATAAGAGACATCCTACGTGGCCAAAAAAAAACATCATTGGGTTGCCACCTACATAACGTGGTCCATTGAAGGTCTTGAAATTGTCCAAATTGTCTTTAATAATCACCAGAATAAACCACACTATATGATTAGATCAGAGCATTGCGTTTGGCCATTAGAAGTCCAATAGTAAGATGACAGAAGAAGAAGGAGCCATTTGAGAGATTATTCTATGCATACAAAAGCAGTAAATATGCCATCAGCTGTCTCTATATGAGTTTATAAGCCTTCTATAAGAAACATTATGATTTGATTACCCATATAGAGAAGAAACTCATTGAAGGCTGAATATAATCCCCATTTAGCTCTAGATTATGCATTTTAGAGAGAACGTATGAATGCAGATGCCCTGCACTCTTGCAAAATCATCAGACTTTTCAATTTTAAAGCACAGCTCAATTTAATTTTCCGATTTACATGATCAATGTTCTGTAATTTTAAACTTCCACAATGTATGGCATTAACATAAGTAGCGCGATGCATCCCTGAAAGACCCCCTTTTTCCCATGTGCTCGCGATAGAAATGGAGCCACTTGAGTGTTCGATTCGATTACCAGATATTGCCAGTATTACCATGAGGATTAACGCATCTATATATTTTTATTTCAATATTTGTAGCTGATTTTTTTTTTATGTCTTAGTGCCACCACAGAAAATAAAGTCACCATGTAGACAGAGCCATAAAATGTGAGTTTTTTCTTACTATTATATATAAGTTATTATTTTAATATTCTTCTGGCAGTCATTTAAAAAAATACAGCCCACGACAAAACATGTTATACAAAGCTTCTTACATAGCAGTCAATCCGGAAGGGGGGTTCGATGCAAAATAAATAAAATATAAAAATACATAAAATAATAAAAATATTTTTTTAAAAATATATATACATATATAAATATTTAATATAAAATATATATTTATAATATGTATTTAAGAGCTTTTGTGGAGATATTAAAAAATTATATATATATAATGATTACATATATAAAATCATACATATATACACAGGTTTCCTGTCTGAAATGATATGACTTTCAGAAAATATCAGTGATAATGATGCCGTGTAGTAGTGTTAGTCTGTTGCTCCATGCACTGGTTCTGATGTACCCGTTTCACAGATGAAGGTTCAGGAAGGCTGAAGTGTGAGCTTAGGGCAAAGAACTGACGAAGTTGTGTCTCACCTACTCAGCAGGCTAACATTTAAACAGACGTTGGCAGAGGACTCCGCGCACGGCAGGTCTCATTCCGCCAACCGACGTCTCGTCACCGTGCTTGTTTGCAAGGTTCCGTTGTGAAAATATTTTCTGTTTGTTCTAAAAGATGCTTGACCTACCGGAGAGTACCAAATTTTAAAGATTAAAATGTAAAGCTAATGCACGGTGTGTATTTGAAAATAATTTTCGGTTCCTTAGTTACCACCAAGGACAACATAGATTTTTTTTTCTATTGAAGCCATGAGGTTCAGGTTCTCTGCTGCGAAGAATAAGGAAAAAATGAACAAGCTTTTCACCATTTCCTTTACAATGTGTTTTTAAAAAATCTTGCGCAGATAGGACTTGATAGACTTCCCTTCAGGGTCTAGGCATGGTATGGTCTTCTGCATTTTTGGGTTAAAGTGACTCTATGACCAAAACACACAAAACAAAACAAAATCGTTACATCAGCGTCCGTTTTGTGGTAGCATTTCCCTTGCCACAAAATCGTGGGGTTTGGATCAGGCTAGGTGGGTCGGTTACAAGGGGGCTCTCTGTAACCAGCCCATTTCCACCATGGAGCAGGCACAGCCTCCGTACATTGCCTTAAGAGGTGCTTCACACTTTTGAGTCATCAAGAACTGGGACATGACATCATATGCTGGTACCACGCAAAGAGAATGGTGTCCGGGGATGGGGTGTAGGCTACGGGTTGGAAGACATACTGACTACTGACAAGTTTGTGCTAAGTAAAGTTTGTGTTTTCTAAATACATTGTATTTTTCTCTATACCCATAGAAAATGTATTTTTTTCTGCCCGTTAGGATATTTGAAAGATGAAATTGATGTACCTTCAAAAGGACCTGGAATGGCTCCAAGCTCTGCTTATTCAGAGCAGGACCACCACATCTACACGATGCCCTGTACTGTAATTATTTTAGGGCTGTAACATGTTTTTCATCGTAAGATTGATACATGTATATGAAAAGATTTGCATGATATGCCTTTATGTGCGTATAATGGGAAAGCAGTGATTTAGCATTGTGACACTAATTGTTAAACGCTGGCAAAATGTGGGTGGTGGTAGCGACTGATAATCATTTATCTGTTATCTGCAATTGTGCCTCACGTGCGATGCATCATTTATAACCTTAATGGCTATAGGCATAGCAGGTCTTTGTAATTCTTAATTTAAAACGAGTATCAAAAACATTTACAATTACCCTACTTTTTTGTCTCTAAATTCCCATGCCGGTTTTATCCCATTGTGGCCGCGTCATTCGGTCACAAACATTATAATTGTTTTTGCATTGCTTGCAAATCGCAAGCTTGCAAGAGTAGCGCCCTCTCCTCCCCATTTGCTATTAATTCTTAACATGTGCGTAAAGGTTTGGGTACGTTTTGCAATGGGACTTTAATTTTTTACATGTTTTTATAATTTTTTTCCCTAGCCTTTTCATAAAGCTGTCATGTATTTTTGTATTTTATATTTTGTGCTGTCATGCAATCAATACATAGAAGCCTAGAAGTTAATGGTTGAACTGGTTTGCATATACTTACCCAAAATCCCTTTCATCACTTGTGCCCACCATAACATATTTCAGTGTAACCCATGTACCTTGGTTGATAAGCATAAGGCATGGTTTAGAGGGAAGGAACTTTGTCTGGGTTTTTTCCCTTCTGGGGGGGGGGTTTACTGGCTTCTGCTGCTCCCTTAGCACAGATTATGCACCCAGGAGCACGCACCTCGGGCTCCAAAAAAAAAAATAAAAGATTTCAGTGGTCCTTTCTCTTGTGGCAAAACCCTAAGAAGATCTGTTCTTCCTGCAGAACTTCTGCCGTGGGTGAAAAGGAAGAGACTGCATATTCCTTTGGGGAGTGTGGCCTCAGAAGAAAAGAAATGGACCTGGTGATCACCATGGCCTTACTTGTGATGCTTTTGGCACTAGTGCACCCTTATTTTTTTTATTCTCATCAGAGCCACTGACCTCAGTGCTTTGATAAAAATAAGCGGATTTAGAGACAAACGCAGAAACATAGAAAGCGATGGCAGATAAGAACCATTCGGCCCATCCACTTCACCCAAAAACAACCTTTTTTTGTTTTGTTTTTTGTGGGGGAACCAGTCGGATATCACTCGAAGGCCAGGGCCCAGTAGTTCCCCCTTAAACTTCTGTGGGGGAACCAACCGGATCCCACCCAAAAGCCAGGGCCCAGCAGTCCCCCCTTGAACTTCTGTGGGGGACCACCCAGAGCTGCCGGAAGGCCAGAGCCCAGCAGTCCCCCTTGAACTTCTGTGGGGGACTGCCCAGAGCCTGCCGGAAGGCCAGAGCCCAGCAGTCCCCCTTGAACTTCTGTGGGGGACCGCCCAGAGGCTTGCGGAAGGTCAGAGCCCAGCAGTCCCCCTTGAACTTCTGTAGGGGACCGCCCAGAGCCTGCCAAAAGGCCAGAGCCCAGCAGTCCCCCTTGAACTGTGCAGACTCCTGTTACAAAAGTCCTGATGTTTAATTTTGTCTGGCTGCAAATCCAAGTCATGAACAGCTGCTTCATCCTTAATTGGACTCATTAGCATGAGACAGCAAAAAGTGGACTGCTTTGCATATAGATACCCAGAATCCATTGCACTATAAGTTTCTGGGCTTGCCTGGTGGCTGCTTTGAAATATGAACCTAACAACCTTGTCTAAGTCGCTGTGAGCGTGCAAGCTTTTGAGCCTAAACAACCATAGCTTACACATTTTGCTTATTAAGGACTATAAATGCGCCACATCATTGAAAGAAGACCAGCAAATATTCAAAGTGAAATATTAATATTCATCGGGACGCTTTATCTGTTTCCTGCTGTTTTTACTGCTGAAGGATGTAAGGAATTCCAATATGGCTACATTGTGGGTAATTAGCATGAAGATTTATGGAGGCTGCACACGGTGCCCATTGATTTGCATTAAGAACAATTAAACTTTTGGGAATAACATCCTGAATTTTGTAAACCGAGATAATATTACGGTATTAAAAAAAAAATCTCAGATATAAGAATTTACTAATGTTTCATTCTGTTTTACTATTAATGAACTCTGTCAGGAGTTTCAATAAGCCTGCTTTGTGGATAATTCACAGGAAGATTGATACGGGAAAATACAAAACGCGTTCTTTGAGAACGATTAGACTAATGGGAATCGCACCCTGCGTGTGGAGGTCTGAGATAGCACTGTTTTCAAGGCCAAAATAGCCGTTCGGATCCTCGTTATCATACTAAGTAAGAAAATAAAGCAACGGCTATTGTTATTAACGAGGTCATCAAGGGTTTGCGAAGCGCTGGATTTTTAATCTTTAATCAAAGTTTGGTTATTGAAGGTCGTATTTTTGACCAATGGAAAGCCTTATGGGCCGTATTAAATGGCAACGTCTATTATTATCTGATTGAGAGAACGATAATGTGGCATTTTCATCATTAGAGCGAAGTGGCTATTACTCTGCCGCCTGTAATGAAGTGGATTTTAATAAAACAAAGCCGGGGCTTTTAAAGGTCATTGGAAGGGTCGGGACATATATATATATATGTTTTTTGTGCTTAAACTGCATTCAAATTTTTAAGATTTTTTTTTACATTTATGTATATAGATCCAGCAGATTCCGTAGCGCTGTTACAAAAGAGGACGGTGAAAATACTTAATAAAGACAACTTAAAATGACAATAAGAGACTTTAAGACACACTGGTACATAAGGACGCGAAAGCCCTGCTTTTGCAAGTTTATGATGTATTGTAATGTACCTCTTTTAGATAAGGTATTTTGGTAATTTTAATGTTTTTTTCCCCGTTTCTATTTTTAGGGGTAGATTTTTCTTGAGACGCACACGTGCCAATGTGTATTAGAGCAGAAATAAGTTGGTCACTCATGTTCACATCACAAGTGACCTGCTAAAAGTGTCCTGGAAAAATGCAACATTTATCCATGTGTTAGATTCTCATTTTATTTATTTATTTATTTATTATTTTATTTTTTTAGCTCAGGAGTGCTTTTCTCTTCTCTCTTTATTTTGCCAATATATGGTTTTATAAATTCAGATCAATGATAATAAAACATTTGCAACATAAAACATACAAAGGGCTGACCTATCTAATATAAAGAGAAACTAAGTAGTAAAAATTCATTTTTTTTAAATAAAAAAACTACAAAAATATTATAAATAAATTAAATTAAAACTACATTAAATTAAAAATTAATAAATAAAAAAAAACCCCACTTTTCAGGTGGCAGTGTTAGTTAGTGCATTCTCTCTATGTATGCGGGGGTAGGAAATTATATCCACAGTGCATAGAACCCAAAAGAATGTTAAAATCAAGGGTTACAAGAGTGATCAGACAGATAAAAACATTAATTATTTGAAAACTAGTCTATAAAATTATGGTTCTTGAGTTGACAAGCCTGTTTCTAATGTTCTTTGTTATTTGAATTAGGGATACGAGGCATAATGTGTTAAAAACATCTATGTCCCATAGGTAGCAGCGATTGGCGTTTTGGGAATACAAAGCCAGATTGCGTTGATTAAACAGAATATCTTAATTTTATTCAAACGTAAGCTTCTCTGCAGAAGCGAAAACCTGCATTCTGCTGGCGGAATCGGACGTATATGGAAGATGTTACATTGTACAAGTAGGTTATGCTGTTCTACTCAGAAAATATCTAGGGGCAAGGTCTCAGAAGTGGCAATCAGCCCAAAGGTCTGTGCTTGTATTTATTACTCAGCACGCTGTAATAATGGACTTTTGGAAATAATAGCGGCCTCTCACAATATACAGCTTTTTGTTCAGCAAGGGAAATTTAAAATGACAAGATAGCACAATTTGCCGTAATGTCTAATTTACTTTGCCTTACTAAAAAAATGTGTTAGAAAAATGAGATTTAAGCAAAGTGGAAAGTGGAGAAGACATCTTAGTTTTGCTCTATACTTAATGTTTGTATTGGGACAATGTTTGTAATGTAATACCCAACATTTCAGGTGTCGAAATCTGGATACTTGTGACAATAGGTCATGAAGGATGGACCAGTTCTAGAAGCTGCCTGGTCGAGAGGTGTAGCCATCTACCCACCTTCCCCAAATAGCCGCCTCGCGGGTGTTGCGTGGGAAGTCTTTGCTGCCTGAGTTCCTTGGGTTGATCAGGGGAGATCAGGGGAGATCAGGGGAGATCAGGGGAGATCAGGGGAGATCAGAGAATCTCTTCAAACTGTCCCATGCTCCTTGCTGCCCTCAAAACAGGTACACAGGGGCAGCTACCCTGAACAGCGGGACAGTGCCTAAAAATTAGGATTCTTCAACAAAAATCAGGACTGATGGTGGTGGCATGATGCTTTCAAAAAGACAACAGCACAATCATTTTGAAAATATATTTTTGATATGATACTCGGTAATAAAAATAGTTGTATAGCAGTCTCTTCAATTATATACGTGTATATTACTTATTGTAATATGATGACGGTGGCATATTAAGTGTATAGAGCTGTAAAATGAAGGTTTTAGGAAAATAATCAAATTTGCCTTAAAGATATCTATCTAACTATACAATACATTATTATTAATTTTTTTTTTTGTTCTTATTTTATTCATTTATTTTTTTTCCCCAAGTGTTTCCCTTGTGGCAAGCTTTTATAAGGAATAACAGTCGCAAATTATTTTTTTTCTAAAAGGTTAAATCCATCCATTGCATCTTGTAAATGACTGCCATTTCAAACGGCATGATATTTTCTGCATAGCATTAAAACAATTGTATAGTTTATGGCTAATATACTGAGAAAAAATACTCTATTTGTCAAAGTACATGGGAGGTGGAACTGGTATCTATGTGTCCATCATTAAAAAGAAAAAAATGACAACCTACACAGTAAAATTAGCTACAAACTCAGTTTACTAAAACAATTAAATTAAGAACCGATGAATTTAGAGATGATTCACCATTGGAATGATAGCTTTCTTAAAGAAAACATTTTCAAGAAATATTTTTCAAAAGACGAATGACCATAGTTAATGTATTTGTACATACGATGCTTGGTGCTAACCTCCAGACAGCTCATTTTTGGTAGTGCATGAGTAAACGATTTAATTCCATTTACCATTTGGCATAATATTGAGAGAAGAGGTTCCTCATGCCTCCTCCATTAATTAAAAGAGAAAAAAGGTAGACCTATGATCCATGTTGCTGGACTGACCATTGGGGACCATATGCAAGTTGCTGGTGGTCCCGTGCCACGACAGACCCCCCCACATACCTTCAGTGTGTGGCCCAATACCTGTGATTTACCGGTCATTGGCCTGAAAGTGCCAGGGCTGATATCCATCTATTTTCCAAGGGTAAGGGAAATAAACTATGTTTAATTTGCTGCTCATACCTTTTTGAAATACAGGAAACATCTCACTGCTCAATTACGTACCTGGTGGCTTTTGAGATCAGTCATTCAAAAGAGCTGAGCATCAAACGGTGTGCAGAGCTCTGCTGGAAACTTCATGTTTTGCTTTTCCCACTGCTCCTGTGGAGGCAACTCCATCCCAAATAATTACGCCCTGGTCATAGGCAAATTTGTAAGACAGCACCGATTAGAGGGAGTTAAACCAGATCTATGGTCATCATGTGTGATTCAAAAGCTCATCAGAGCCAAACCTGTTAAGTGCATCCTAAGGCTCCCTGCTGTTTGGGCGAATGTGGCATCAACAAGGCTGACCAACAGGCATAAGGACATTGCATGGATGCCATCTAGGGAGGTGTCCTCCCAAAGACGTTTATCCATGCCAGGCGGCAGATATAGAGATTACCCACAGTTCATTGTGGAGGAGGAACCATTGCTTCACTTGTTTTGTTGAGAGCCCTGAATTGGGACTCAAGTACTCTATCGAGAGAAAGCACCAGTCCTTCATGAACTTTTTTCATAAAAACACACGCCATTGACGATGCTTGGCCAAAAACTGCCTTGTGTTGTGTAGGGAGCAGGTCACAGTCCATGACTGCCACAGGATCATCCACAGCCTGCAGAGGTATTACTCTCTGATGGACGGTCTAAAGGAGGAGTATTAATCCGATTCCCCTCTGGGCCAACTCTCCTAAACCCCTTATTTACCACCATCTTGCTCCACGCTGAGTCGCAGTACAAAGAAATGTTTGTAAACAAGTATTTGCCTGTTGTTAAACGTTTTTTTTTGTATAAATAAAATAGTCTTAAATGCAAAAAATGATCCACCTTACATTTTGTTCAGCAGTGAACCGTATACTATATAGGATGCCATTTTTACATGTGCACTAACATTTTTTGGACTTTTGATTATGAACTTTTATATTCCCCTTATAAAAATGGATGCAAATTTCATAACAAAAATGTTTTCTCCAAAATACTCACTAGTTCCTCAATCTACCCTAAAAATATTATTATTTTTTCCATTACAAAACTGGTGTTTTATTTATATATATATATATCTTACATTGACAAAAAATTGTATGAAAGCATAAATGTAAGAGTTACAATACTGGTATCCTAAGGGTAAAAATACCTTGGGGTATTCTGCTTGCTTATCATAAATTTGGTGCCGTATAACAGTATTATAATAGAATTCTCAAAAATAATGATCACGGCTAATCTGTAACACAGAATCAAAATCAATTTTCTATACAGCATATTTCCACCTTCATTAAATCCCACCTAAAATGAGTTTCGGATTTGCAAGCTCAGTACAATAGTGTATTCTTCATTCAGTTTCCTATTTTAATGTTTTTCTTGTACTATGCATTTGCAGTTGTTTTTATTAATTATTATTTATGTGTATGTATCTATATGTATAGATATAAATCTATATATATATATACACCTATGCAGTGCATATACACATCTATATGGCATTATGCAAAAGTTTTAGGAGGATGAAAAAAAAATGGTGTAAAGTAAGAGTAATTTCAAAAATGGACATGTTAATAGCATATAGTTTATTTTTTTATCATTTAACAAAACGCAAAATGTCAAAATAATATTTAAACAAAAATGTGTGATGGCCCTTTGTCTCCAAAACAGCATCAGTTCTTCAGCATTGAGGAGACCATTAATTCTAACCTATTCCTCAACTCCATTTGCAGAAATGCAGCCCCAAACTTGCAAGGAACATCCACTGTACTTCAAACGATCATTTTTACGGCTTTCCAGCCCTTCGACAGACAAACTGCCTTCTGCTACAGCCAGATATTTGCAATTTTGACTCATCAGGCCAGAGCACCTGCTGCCTTTTTTCTGCCCCTTGGTTCCTGTGTTTTTGTGAAGTACCAATAGAGTCACTCTTATGGACCTTTAAATCCTGGCACCAAAGCCATTGGTCTCCCCAAGTTACTCCGAGGTGTTCCTTGCCCTGCCCTTTGCCAGGGGGAAATCAAATCCCTGTTCCTCCCAGGGCAAGGCCTGAGCAACTTGGCCTGGGGACCAGGGAGATTAGCTAGGAGATATTTACGAAGACGACGTTGGGCATCTTCGTCTTCCCACCGCCATATTAGTTTATTTGGTATTCGGTTTTAACAACGAAAACGCAAAATTCATGTTCGTTTTCATGTTCTCCCGAATATGAATTCACAAGTCCAGTATTGACTTTTTACTCATTATGATTTATGTAATGGGACCGCATTTCATTTAAAAAAGGACTGTGACATTTTTAGGAGAGGAAAATAACAAAAAATGTTAACAGCAATGTTTAGAATTCTCATGTCATTCATATCTGTGACTCGAATATATATATATATATGAATGCATCAGCGTGCTTTGGAATACAAGTGCAGTATCAGTAATGATGAATGTTAATCGAGTACCCAGGTGAGCATGAATAACCATATATATAGAAATAAACTGGAAACTAATTGATTAAACTGTAACTAAATTAAAGATGGAAAGCGAGGCTAAAATATTGATTAATGCTACCATTAGTATAAGTTAATTTCCATTTTTTACATGCAATATTGTTCTAATAAATTGTAGGGTGCATGGTAACATTGTTTAACATTGACCTTTCCAAGTAGTATTAATAATTGCTGGGGGAAAAAAAAATCTTCAAAATCATACAGCTTGTGATCATATTTATTCTGGTTCATCGCAATTACATTATTTCACTTTATCCTTAAATTGCCAAACACATTCTGTGTCGCTGGGCTTTATAACAATCTGGCAATCAAAAAAGATGTCTACAAAAGGCATTCATTTGTTGTTTTTTTTTGTTCTTATGGTGGTTTTGTTGTTTTTTGATGGTAGTTATGTCAAATATCCTCTACATTTAAAAAAAAAATCTTTTGTTTCCTCCGTAACTGCTGTCTTAAGGGATTCTTCCTAAAGCCTTTTATAAGATGTCGCCCGAAGAATAAATGTTGCCTACTTGACGTAGCATGATATTATGATTTCCCCACGAAGAAGGGACCCCTGGTGTCTTGAAAGTGTATGCAAATCACCACCGTTTATTCACTAAATCACATATTAATCCATTTTAACTCATCCACTTATATGTTTAATTTGAAGACCTAAGCATACTGAGATGAGTGAGGCCTACATAAGCACAGCTATATTGATGAAAGCCCTTGGGGGGCTTCAATAAAAAGAAAAAAAATATGGTTTCTGCACCTCTGTCCCGGTCTTTGTTTAAAGAATGTCTAGTACAGCGGACATTTGGTCCAAGGGGTCTGAGTATAAAGTGGATGTAGAGACAAAAGCTGAATATTGTTTGCCATATTTACATATACCTACCCAGAATCCTTTGCAGTTGTGGAAGCTCTACACATTTTCTTTAAGAAAAGCAGGTCTTCTGGCTTACCTGGTGGATGCGGATGAGTGTTTAATAATGTCTCTGCTTCCTGCTTTAATGTTAAGTGGAGATGTTTTCGATCACCTGTAACCCACCATAACATGATGAAGGTGACATAGTGTTAGCCACCTACAAAAGCTGTGGTCAATGTTTTGAAAGACCTCTAGGGGGTTTATTCACTGAACCTTGCTTTAAAATGTTTAAGCTCATCCTGTTCCCAACCATGTAGGACTGAGTGAGTCTTCAAAAAAATGGAGGTCATGGATGAGGTTGAGGTATAAGAAAGTCCCTGCTTTTTTGATTCCATATTTGCTTTATAACCATTTAAATTATAACCATTATTTAGTTACCTAAAAGCGCCTTATGCCTTAGCACATTAGTAAATCACAAAATCTTTGTATCAGTTTGTTATTAAGTTGATTTTGACAGAAATAATAATCACCGAGAAAAAAAATAGTATGTTTTCAGCTTTACCTATTTTTTGTCCCTGACATTTTTGATTACGTTACAATTTGACTATTGAACATGAATAAGTAATTTTCAATTTAACTCGCGTCAGTGTCAAATATTTGTCAGTGTCAACTTCCGAAAGGTACTTATCGAGTGAAAAGAATGGAAAACTATAAATTGACGGTAACTGTATTGCATATACTCCTACGAAACTAAACAAACAAAAATCTGTTTTTTGCAGTAATTGTCAAAAAAAAACAACTGATGTATAGTTAAAGAAACAGCAGGCATTTAATTGTGAAGATAAATTACAGATCTAAACCTTACTATGTGAGAAAGGAGGGAAGTATATCATGCATGCACAACAGTAAGCAGAAGAAGGAGAAATGGAGCATTTACAGGAAAGTTATGGTTTGCCTGGTCTATAGGGTCATGGCTAATATCATGGCAATACCTGACTGGCATGTTGTAGGGTTATTTCCCATCTGTGTTTGCTCTGTTATTTTCTCCATGGGAAACTATTTTTAAAATACTATGCCTGTATAAGGGATACCTTGACAGAATCCAAGATTTTTGGGCATTAACAGACATCTCACGGCGCTGCCACAACCACAAAGGATTCTGGGTAGGTGCATGAAAATAAGGTCAACAATATTTATTTGCATGTGCCAACCCAGAATCCTTTGTGTCACCATAAGCACCATGAGATTTCTGAGGAAAAACAAGCCTTCTGGCTTGTCTGGTATCTGTAGATGAGTGTTTAATAATACTTCTACTACCCCCTTAAATTTAAGTGGAAGGGTTTCCCATCATCTTTACTCACCATAACTTATGTAATGGTATATTCTTATTGGTTATTTAATATGATTCAAGTAATGAATCCTTAAACTGTAAATTGGTCTGGCAAATCAAGCTTTTCTATGCCAACTTGTTAATGTTAATTGTTTCTAACTGCTGTTTGGTTTGTAGGCTCTCTTTTCATGAGAGTCGATGTCTTTATTAATTGACGTATCTTGCGTGTCAATCTGATGGTGAGCAACTGTTCATTTCCCGGAGTTTTTATTTTAGGAAGCGTGTTGGCTGTTAGGAAACGGCAGTAGAAATGGGCAGGTGTTTCGCTGACATTTGCATGCAGATTTTTTTTTTATAGAAATGTATGGATTTCAGGGCCTCACTGAGATACTCAAGAAGACATGTCATTGAGCATACTGACGTTTTAATGACATTTTTATGTAGCATCGCATTCGCAATCCTTCACACGTCTGTCAAAAGAGTGAAAAATAGGAATGTTAAATCACATGTATTTAATCACTTTGAACGCCAAAAACATTCACATTCCTCCATTATTAGTTATTAATTCATAAGATGGTCAGTGTATTTAACCCCTAAAGTTGGAGATATGTTTACCTAGGCACTTCTCTAGGCTTGAGGGCAACACAATGGTTTTGGTGCACTTTCTGGACTGTCATTATATTACTTTAGCAGATCATGGAAGAAGAATGGGTTAATCCGCAATTAAAAATAATTACAATTAGAATAAATAAATAATTAAAATTAGAATTAAAATTGGATCTGGCTTGAACAAAATATTATATACGTGCACACATTTGATTTTGCGTGAAGGCTTTATTACATAAAAACACAGGTTTTTTTTTCCCTGTGTATATGGCAACAACCTATCAGTACCTGCTTTTGAGTCACATGATCAGCGTACCTGGTAAACAATACGATAAGCAAAATTTTACATGTTGAAAGAATAATTTGTGGGAAGGGGGGTGTCTATTCACCAAAATTCACAATAATGGCCCTGAGGATAAATGTAATTCAAAAAAACATTACATTTAACAGAGTAGGTGGAATAGCACCTTCAAAGGGACACGTCATAGTCATATATGTGCTTTACATTTTTTGTAAATGCAGAATTTCTGCAGAAATTTCCCCATATTTATTTGTCCATTTGCCCCTTCCCCACCGCCCTGCCATGCTAAATTCTCTTCTTAAGTGGGGGTGTCAGGGATTGTAAATTGTCCTTTTAATGGTACATGACAAAAAATACTCAGGAGAATTTAAAAAAAAAAATAGAAATATTAAAAGAAAGAAAGAAAGAGAAAGAAAAACTAAAAGTGAAATATTTTTATAAAATATCCATACATTTATAAATTTAGAGGTGATCTCATTTTTATTATTATGTGATGATGATGCGTATCGTTTTGTAGAGAGCATTGGCTTCGCAGCAATGCTTTCATATTCTCCTGAGCCACTATGGGGCAGACAGAACAAAAACATAACCAGAGAGACAGCGTAAGAATATACTGTGCTCATTATTCCGCAGGAAAACTTATACATTAACCTTTTTCTTTTTTTTAAAAGATTAAAAATTGTGCAGTTGCCTCATTTTTATCCCCACTTTGGGACCTTTAGTACCATAGCTGATTGTAGTAACTCATTTAAAGACCAGTTATTATTCTTTATCTGTTTAACCCAAGAGGCTGGTGCCACACAATGTAATATCAGACACAGCAATTTAAAGCTTGTCTCCATTTCTCAAGGCTGAGAATCATTCCCTGTCTGTTTAATTTAAAGATATATGCGCGCGCTTTTCTCCCCGACTGTAGAATTTGTGGCATGGCTTCATTTACAATTGTAAATGCGTCTTTTTTTTAAAACCTAAATGCACTCATCAAGCTGTCATGTAAACCGGAAAAAAATATTGCATTATAAAACTCTTGTGTTTTTAGTATCATGTACACTAGACCATTTAAATCTCATATATTAAATTCATTTACTAATAAAAAATAGAGCATTTTTAGTCTTCTCTGTATTTATTTTGTCTTAAAGCATATGTCACTTATGAAAACCCTATATTCTACAGTTCAATACACTAAATGTTTTTACTGTGATATATATATATTATTGTTAGTGTGTATCAAACTAAAAACATTTAGTGTAAATACTGTATATGTATGTTTATACACATATATGTATATATATATGTATATATACATATATATACTGTATATTAGATTCTAGACAGTCACATACAAACAAGACCAACAACAGTCACTTTTTGCCTCTATATCTACTTTATACACATATTCCCTGAACAAATCGCCTGCTGTACAAACCAGTCTTTAGAAGAAGAAAAACTCAGGTAGGATAAAACTCATGAGCATAAGACCATAATGTCAATGTAATCCTTGAGGCTTGGTGTAGCCAAGAAATACCATTACATAAGTTATGGTTGGTAAAGGTGATGGAAAACCCTTCCACTGAAAATGAAGGGGGTAGTAGAAGTATTATTAAACACTCATCCACAGACACCAGACAAGCCAGGAGGGTTGTTGTTTCCTCAGAAATCTCATGGTGCTGCCACAACCACAAGGGATTCTGGGTAGGCGCATGCAAATAACGTCAACAATGATCACCTTTTGTCTCTATAGCCACTTTATACATGGATCGCTTGAAAGTAATTGCCCGCTGTACAAGACAGCCTTTAGACAAAACTCTGTTAAAAGGTGCAATAGCCTTATCACCACTCATGGACAGCTGTTTCGTCCTTAATGGGACTCGTCAGCATGAGGTTGTGATGAGTCCTATTGAGGGTGACGCTGCTGAGTATAAGTGGTGATCTGATCTCTTGATTTTTTTGATAAATTAAGGCTATTTTGTACAGTGGGCAATTGCTTTTAAGGGATCCATGTATATAGTGGATATAGAGGCAAATGTTTGGCATTGTTGACCTTGTTTGCATGCGCCTATCTAGGATCCCTTGTGGGTGTGGCAACACCATGAGGTTTTTTAGAGAAAAACAAGATGTCTGGTGTCTGTAGATGACATGTGAATGGGTTATCATTTAACAAAATGCAAAGTGAGTGAACAGGAAAAAATCTAAATCAAAAAATTTTTTGGTGTGTCCACCTTTTGCCTTCAGGATCAAAAAACAGCATCAGTTCTAGGTACAAGAAAGTGGCAGGAGTTTGTTCCAAACATCTTAAAGAACTAATCACAGTTCTTCTGTGGATTTAAATTTCTTCTGTCTCTTCATGTAATCCCAGACAGAACCTAGGATGTTGAGACCAGAACTCCTTGTTCTTTTAACTGAAGATAGTTCTTAATGACTTTGTTTGTATGTTTGGGATCATTGTCATGCCAAAAACCAAATTTGGGGCAAACTGGATGCCTTCCTGATGGTATTGTGGAACTTGCATATTATTTAATAGGCTTGCCTGGATCTTCTCAAAATTTTGGACTCACCAAAGTAATTTTTCTTTGTAACGGTTGTTTTATTTATTTTTTTCCCATTTTTTATTCCGTTGTAGGTCTTCCCATGGCTCACAGAAATTTCAATTTAGCTCGGAGCAGTAAAGTATAATTATTTGATTCTTCTTTATTCTTCGGCGCACTGTCCCCTAACCGCGTGCTATCGCTTCTTCATGCACCTGAGAAAGCATTTTCTTTCACCTCAACACTTAATGAGCACTTTCCCAGTCATTTCAAGACAAATGCAAGCAATTCAGAAAGGATTGCTCTCATCTGATTAGGATCTTAAAAATGAAGCGGTTGCCAAATGGAATCAACATAGCTAAGGCTATTTTACCTTGCAGCCCAATTGTAAAACAATATTACCAATCACAGGCAATTTACATGCACCATATACTGCGCCGCTTTCTTAAGAGTCACTTAAAAGAGCCCTTTTCGTATCACAACATGCATTGAAAATGTGATAACCAAACTACTCTGAACAATAGTAATGCCCTTGCCATAGTTAATGTTCGTTACCCTGCAT
>VKOC01002806.1:0-69621 GCA_009364415.1 Spea multiplicata | reverse complement strand
TACTCTATTTTTTTAATATACAATATTGAATCATTCAAACCATAAACAGCGCAATTTACGAGTGGTGGCTGCCGGAGAACTTTAACCGCGTACCCATATTAAATATCCCAAACGTTCCCATAAAGGTGGGGTCTGCCCCGCCACTAGATTGCGTACCCCCAAATATATAAAATGTATCCCCCCCCCCATTTTCCGTAGTAACCCAACGCGCCCCGGCTGGAAGAACATGAAGTAAATATTGAATGAATGTAACATCCAGCACAGTGCGGACTACAACTCCCATGATGCCTTGCAGACAGGGTGCTGGGAATATAAAGGGAACATTTACTTCTGTAACAGCTGGTTATAGCGCCGGCGTCCTTGCCTTAACTCGGAAAATACTGCGCCTCCTGTGGCCCTTCCTGCATTAAAAGGCCTCGCTGCCAGCACCAAGTCTTTAGATCGTAAGCTCCGGGGTGCAGGGTTGTCTTTTTTCAAACAATCATAACTACACGATAAAAATCTAAATATAACATTTTACGTGGAGATCTAAGTATTCGCTCGCAGCAGGATCACAAAGTCTACGATTGAGATGAGGAGGATTTATTTAAAATACAGAGAGACGCATGGGGAGGAAAAAGACCCGGTTGTTTTTAGCCTCCATTTTTAAAATAAATGACTAGAAACAGGTTTATCTGCACGGCTCGCTGCAGCAACGTACAGCCCAGGCCTGGTTACCCAGCAATAAACAGACTATAACTCCCATTATCCTTACGTGTAGAAAGGAAAAATATATATTGTTTTGGAATTTTTTGTTTTAATCCTGCTATATCCAACAGGTCACCCCCATCCGGCCCCCGTCTCGTCGCCCGTTTCTCCTGCTGAAAAGACAAATCAGTCGTTGGTCTCATCGGCAGCTATATGCCGATCCCATGCATGTTTAAAATCCCCCACTGCATTGACCTCTACCACTTCTGCGGGGAGGCTGTTCCACTTATCTACTAAAGTAAAACCTTGGATGTTTCTCTCCCATTCAAACCCCACAACCCCCCCGGCCAGAGAGAGACCCCTTAGCTGACACTCGTGAGATGAGGGGGAGCGTTCATCACGATACCCTGCATTGGTTTACGCCTAGAGAGAGAGAGCGCTAATCTACAGAGAAAACATTAGGTGATATCACTCCGCAGCGCTCACTTGGTCCAGGGAAGCATCGGCTGCACACACATAACACACACACACACCATACAAAATACGCACCATGCACACACACACAACATACAAAATATGCAACACACGCACGCAACACACAAAAAACATACACAACACACACAGCATACGCACAACATACACACACGCACGCACGCAACATACACACGCACGCAACATACGCGCAACATACACACACACGCATGCAACATACGCACAACATGCAAACACACGCACGCAACATACACACACACCGTATACACACACAAAACATACGCAACGTATACACACACACCTTGGCATTAGGTTCGGTATAGCTGCTGCTCACAATTTCAAGACTTTGAGCCTTAAGGACCACGAACACACACCATCCGCAGCATACACACACGCAACATACACAACACGTACATACGCAACACATACACACACAGATATAACACACACCTTGGCATTAGGGTTCGGTAGAGCTGCTGCTCACAATTTCAAGACTTTGAGCCATAAGAACCAAGAAGACAAAAGGGCCACCCCGGGCCCCCAACACCACCGAGCACACGATACACCTGACCTCCTCCGAGAGGGGTAAAGACAAGTGACGGACTCATTCAACGCTACGCACGCCAAATCCACAGCAAAGGGGGATTATTATGTCCCCATCACACCCCAATATGCCCCCCCCCCAACTAGAAGGGTGGTACTGCCCAGATACCTCTACAAAGGGGACCCCCATCCAGCAACCATCTGCCCCTCACCCACCACCAATATAAATGAGCCCCTAAGGACATCCAAACACAAGAGTCCCCAAAAGTCAGCACCACACCCCGTACACCAACCTCCACTGCAGGCTGCCATCTTTAAAAGACACCCCTGCCCCCTGGCAGCCCTGCACCGGGCAACACACCAGGGCCTCCTGCTGCAGCAGCAATGCGTGAGGGACAGGGCAGATAATGCCAATGGGAGCATGACAGCCCAGGGGCCCTCACAGCCCAGGGGCCCTCACTGCCCAGGGGCCCCCCTAACCCCTCCCCACCTACATGAACAGCAATACCTTGAAATAAATACCCCCACCCCCCTCCTCTTACCGGCTCACAGGCTGTCACATTTGTGGGAGCCCACAGGAGGCAGGATTTATTTCCCTGCGTGGGGAGAGGCCGTGGACAGAGAGAGAAGGGGAAGACAGGGGAGAGAGGCAGCTAACGCCTCATTAAAAATAGGTAATTACAAATAAATAAATAAAAATAGATGTACAGTGGGAGAGAGGCTAGGACAGAAATGGAGGGGGGAGGAGAGTGTGCAGGGGCGCGCAGCGCAGTCCCGGAGGGGAGAGAGGCGGGGGCGCGCGCTGGTGAAAACCAGGACAAGTGCGCGCGCACGTTCTAGTCCCGCACCTCTGCGAGCGTTTGCTTAGTGACGGAGAAATGGGCCAATAGCGATAGGAGTGGGTGGAAGCAAGAGGCAGCGTTGGCCAATAGGAAAAGTAAAAATACCATGGGCCGTAGCTAAGGGCGGATATGGACCGAGTGGTGCGAAATAAACGACCAATAAGAGGTACACAAGCGATGAGCCAATCAGAGACGAACAAAGCTGGCCAGTTACAGCAATGGGAAGCCGAGTGCTAGCGAATGGGAGCAAGCGGAAGGTAGAAGCCAACCAATCATGTAATAGGTGGGCAGGGCCTGTTGCTTGTTACCCTGATACCGGGAAGGAGGTGTTGAGATTTATTTATAGTCAGGGATGAAAGGTATTAATGACATTTGCAATAAAAGAAATATCAGGGAGGTATCTGAGGCTTCAGAGGATAAGGAGAAAAAAAGTGCCCCTTTTTCCTGATGTCCCTCTTTTCTAGGAGGTCAATTGCTGGATATGAGGGGATCGCAGCGTTCTACAGCCCTAAAAGCCCCGATAATGTGTATAGAAACAGCAGGAAATGGCTTTATAAATTAGACGTGTAAATAAAACCCATCACTTCTAAACACTGCGCTATCTAGAGGTCACATGGTCATATAAGTCGTACTGGTTAAGCCACACCCTCTAAACACAGGCGTCCGTCTCTGGCATCTGGAATGTTGGGAGGTATGATGTGATCATGATGACCTCATCGGCTCATCATTACACGCCAAATGGTTTGAAACACTTTCATTTGCATACGCCGTGACCTTTTATGCGTTCGCTTACGTCTAAAGTATTACAGCCGCAATCCGAGCGAAGCCAAAGCCAACGTCGGTTTAGGAATAATCCTACTTGAGTTCAGGTGTAAGCCTTTGACCCGGGGTTTTTTTTTATTCTGCCAGCTGTTCCGCATAGTAATGGCATCTCAGCACCGGCCTTCGAAGAATGCTCTTTGGGAGTTCTGTCTCGTTCCAAGTGGCAGGAGACCAGCGAGCACACTGTCAGAGTATACTCCGGCACTGCATTTCTACATAACCCTGTGATAAGTCACTTGTTTTTTCAACGTAACATAATAAAAAGATTGCCCCCCATTCGGCCCCCGTCGAGTTGCCCCTTTCTCCTGCTGTAAAGACTCAAACCTTAATCAGTCGTTGGTCTCGTCTTAGATTCAGGAGCCGTATGTCTATCCCATGTGTGTTTAATACCCTCTACCACTTCTGCTGGGAGGCTGTTCCACTTATCCACCACCCTCTAAGTAAATACCCTCACTGTATTAAGAGGCTCCATTAATAGGGACTGAAAAAAGCACCAAGCGGGGTATTTTAATGCAGCATTTTTTTCATATGGTTAAAGCAGTACCATCCGTACATTCTGCCCCAGTAAACCCCCCTCGGAGTCCTTAGATATTTTTAGGTGACGAGTTTCCCAAATGCCAGCAGGCCGGTGATGATGGGATCAATGATGTCATAAACTATACTTAACGTTCTGTAAAATTACATGGAAGGGATAGGGCTTTATTCATTAAACGATGCAAATGCGAAACACTTAAGCATTATGAATGTCCGGCCCCGGTATCTCACGCACAGCGCCGAGTATGATGCACGCTAGAATTTATTATTCTATTATTCGGATAGGGACTGCGTACGGCCGGCTCAGCGCTTCTGAGAGCAGGAAATCCCGCGTTATCCCTGGGTAACACGCAGCGAGGTCGATGACCTCCGGCAAACTCCTGCCATAAAAGGACTCATTTTAAGTCGCGTCCGGATCCCCAGAATCCCTTGAGGTTATTAAGGGTCCTTTTACCAGGGGGTGAAGGCAGGGTTGCGTTTTGGGTCCATAGGCATGAGAGGCAGGCAAGGGTGCCGGCACCAAGGGGTTAAAGCTGAGCAAGGTTGTGGGCACCAAGGGATTAAAGCTGGGCAAGGTTGTGGGCACCAAGGGGTGAAAGCTGGGCAAGGTTGTGGGCACCAAGGGGTGAAAGCTGGGCAAGGGTGTGGGCATCAAAGGGTGAGAGGGAGAGAGGGAGGTAGGGATGGGGCATGACAGGCAGGTAGGGGTTTGGACACCAAGGGGTTAAAGCAGGGCAGGGGTGGCCATCTGGGATGAGAGTGGGCAAAACCATTAGCATCTCCTGGGGCAGGCACAGCGTGACATCCGGGTAATTACAATGGCGAGTGCATTACAAACTGCCCCAATCGGCAGGACACTCACTTGCCATTTGCCATGCTGGATGCGGCCTCCTGTAACTGACGTCGTTTCCGCTCACCCGACGCGACCTTTGCTTGAGTGACATCACCGTGTCGAGGTTCTGACGTAGACTGCAGGAAACGGGAAGTTGGCGCCAAATTGGAACAAGGATTTAGAAAACTGTGAGTGAGGAGACTGAGCGATAACGTGTCCGTGAGAGACCCCCGGGTGATGGGAGTGAGGGCGGCCAGGGGGTGAAGGCAGCAGGGTATTTAGCGCTATTACAGGGGGCGGTAAAATAACATTAACGCGCGTTCGGACCTGGTGGAGAAGGGGGAGAGGGCTCTGCTTCGGCTGGAGGGCACTGACCAGATGGGGAAAAGCGACTGAGCTGGAGATTCTGTGTAAAACAACCAGAAAATTAACATATTCACTAAAATGTACCCTATAAAAAAAAAAAACCAGTATGAAATAAAAATGGGACCACCAGGGTTATGACAGCGGCCGGTGTGCTGGGTGTACGGTGACACCGGTCTTATACGGTCCCTTGGTGGTTGTTATGGAAACTCCCCAGAGCCTACACGATGATGCCCCCCCTTGTCTTGGCTCCGAACTCTTGTTAAGCTGATGGCTGTTGTTAAGAAGTTTGGGGATCCTCTCCCTATCCACAAAAGCCGCACGGAAACATGGCAGCCGTCGGCTTACACATCGCACGCTAAAGAAAAGACGTCAACGCGTTTTAATAGATACGGATAAAACGATGTGCTGGCGGACCGGTTGGACTTCATACCTGACCACCGCTCCGTTGATCGGGGGGGGGGGTAACGCAGTTAATGCACCTTATAGGGGTAACGCAGTTAATGCACCTTATAGGGTTAAGGCGCAGAGTTGTGTATGAAGCAGAAAGCTTTGGCATCTATTAAAACGATTACGCAGCTAAAAGCCGAAACCTATTTGCCGCGCTCTGCCGGGACGTCGCCGGGCCCCTGGTACCTGCTCCAGCTGACTCTCGCAGCCGCGGAAAGGTTAATGGAATTGCTAACTTAAATGTCATTTTAAATCTGCCATCGTCTCTCAGTAACGCGCGCGCATGGAGTACGTTCACCCCGATCCCATCGCCAAGTCCCGCCGAGTATTTTTAGGTCCCTATTAAACTCCGCCGGGGGTTCGGAGCGATTAAATATTTCTTTCCGCCTATGATAATGAGCCGCTTTTGATTATAATGTCCATTATAAAATTCATCTTTCTATTCCTTGCTGAATTTCATTTGGGGAGAAGAATATGGAAAAAAGATAGATTCATCTTTCAAATACGAATCCTCGAGAGGCCAATTTATTTTCCTAAAGCGGAAATATATTCACTCCTGACGTTTGGGCTAAAAAAACCCAAAAAACAGCGGGAACTCCACTTTCTGGAAGGGCTGTTTGAAAATGGTTGTTTTCGGTATAGCTGTGGTCACCGATCTCTTTGGGGTTAAAATGACGCGGATTTTTTGTCATTTAACTAAACGGCGTTCATCAAAAGCGGCGCTTAATAGGACGGCTGTGAGTGTTTGGCTCGCAAAGCCTTTTTTGCACAACGTAGGATTTAAATTATTTATGTAGAACAAGCCGTGTGCCATATGTTTTACAGAAGTCGTACCCTTACAAATTCCCTCGACGCGGCAGGTTATAAAACCCGCATAAATTAACTCGCAGGGATAGAAAGCATCCCCCATCGTCGGCGGTTAGAATGGGGGGGGTCGTTACCGTGCATTCTCCCTATAAACCGTTCAGTAGCGCTATTAGAGTGATAATTATCAATAGCAGCGGTATTCGCACAACACACACTAAGTTTGGGGTCACTGAGCTGTTTTCATGGAAAACAAGGACGTTTCTGGCTGTTACATAATTACAAAAGGGTTTCTAACCATCAATTAGCCTTTTAAATTAAACTCGGATCAGCGAACACAACGTGCCGTTGGAACACAGGAGTGATGGGAGTGATAAAGGGCCATTGGAACACGGGAGTGATGGGAGTGATAAAAGGGCATTGGAACCCAGGAGTGATGGGAGTGATAAAGGGCCATTGGAACACAGGAGTGATGGGAGTGATAAAGGGCCTCTGTACGCCTATGGAGAGATTCCATTATAAAATCAGCCATTTCCAGCTACAATAATCATTTACAACATTAACCCCGTCTGCGCTGGATTTCTGATCTATTTCATGTTATTTTAATTGACAAAATCATACAGGCTAGGTTTGTGGGAGTTGCAGTTCATATATATATATATATAATATATATGTGTGTGTGTATATATGTGTATATAATATATATATATATATATATATGTATGTATATACACCATTGGCGCACTACATACAGTTATCGACTTGTCCATAAATCAAGAAATTCAATCTTAGATTGTAAGCTCTTTGGAGTAAATACAGCGCACCTGCTGTTGGGTTGTGCCGTTTACTCTTGTTGTTCGTGTTTTGTCTGGCACAGGGTGGACTCTAAATGCCCCCACTGTTTGTAATTTACCTTTCCCGTGCCTGGGAGGGTGAAATCGTGTTCCTCTGTATTTGCGAAGTGACTGAGGGGGGTATAAAGTGTGCTTCAGGCAGATAGGATTATGAATGTAATAGCCCTGGCTTTTTGTGTCGTCTGCGCCGAAGTGTACGTTTGGGAGCTTTGGGGATTAATTGTCTCAAAAAAATAAGTGTCTTGGTACAGTTTCCTAGTAACGAGGTCTGCTTCCAAAAGCTAAGGTGTGCGAGACAAACAAGACGAAGCGAGCGCAGCTCTAAGGAATGGATGTGGTGTGAGTGTAGGAATGAGAGAGACTGCACCTCTTATTGGATCCCCGAGCCCCTCTCTGTGGTGTTAATAAGGGGTAACAGGGGGTAGATCTCGCTTCTGTGCAGAATATAAAACCGGTTATTGGCCGGGGTGACTGGAAAATGGGTGCCCGGGGGAAATGAGAACGTCAGGCGTGTTTCATGGCGGCTGCCAAACACAAACCCCGTGTGTGAAGGAGATAACTAGCAAATTGCCAAAATTCAGTGACGCATGTGCCCCTGGGGGGCAATTCTAGCTGGAGCTTCATATACTGTTTCACTGTAGAACTTATAGCCCCTGTTTTTGGTTATACATGTTACATGGTGCCATTTACATCTCTTTTCTCCTTTAGGAGGAGAATGGCAAGAATGGGAAATAAAGGGAAGAACGGCAGTTCGGTGTCCGACGACCATTTATTGCACCTTCCCGAAAGACTGAGAGACAGACTGCTGCCTTTCCAGAGAGAGGGTGTTAAGTTTGCGCTGCAGAGAGAAGGAAGGTAAAGCCGTAGAGAGCGCTCATCCATTTGTGTGCGAATATAGAATCTGCCAGCCGATCGGCCCCCATCCGGCCCCCGTCAAACCTTAATCAGTCGTTGGTCTCGTCTTAGATTCAGGAACCAAATGCCAATCCCGTGCGTGTTTAAATCCGCCTCGTTGTATTAGCCTCTACCACTTATGCTGGGAGGCTGTTCCACTTATTTAACACTCTCTGAGTTGTGTAGAAAACTGTAAACACAATTTAATGACTTCAAGAATAAAAAAGAAACTGTCTCGCTCTCCCGCGCTTCACGGTCGGTAAGTGAGTTAAGTAGAAGGTCTCTTAATGCATTTTTTATTTTTACCTTTTTCGATCCACTTATTATATCTCTTGTTTTATTTGACACGTTCCTGGAGAAGCGCGGCATCGTCATAGTAAATAGGCAGCGTTTTCTAAGCTTGTTATCCGCTTGGTAATCAACGTGTTTATTTTCTTTGTGTGCCTCCCCCCCCCCACCAGTCCATTTGTCTAAAACTAATTTTCATTTTTATGGTTTTTAATATTCTGTCTTTGCGTTTCCGCTCGCCCCCTTCCTGTCCCCAAGCTTTATTATGCTAATGTTTGTAATATTATTATTTTTTTCTTCTTCTTCTCATAGAATTTATCTTCGCAACTTTTTGATCATTAATTAGAGATGCGGGTTCTCGTTAAATTTCCCATTATAATTAATAACATGCAAGGAGAGAGTGAACAATTATGGAATGATTATTTTATGATAGCTTAAGGTATTGTGATGATTACCCTTATCTGTAACAACGACACAAAAAAAAGAAAAAAAATCGACACACATTTTTATTAAAGGGACACTCTGGACGTAATAGAAACTTTAATGCACGTGATAGCTCGGTGCTACCGGACATTTAAACGCCTGGAGATTCAGCAGAATTATCTCCATGCGTTTAGTCTTTTTTTCTCCTGCCCAACAATCCATGCTTAGGAAGCTCAATGCCAGTCAGCTCCAGCAATGGCTCATATGCGAGAGTTCCAGGAGGTCTAAAGAGACCCCTCACACGCATGTACAGTAAGTACCTCTCTGCCACTGGCCCCCCCCGGGCATCTCCCCTGTTTAAAGCAAATACATTCATTTTGCCGTTTCCACTTAAAGCTGCTGTTCTACTTACTCTGCTAAATTCAACACTCTCGGGACCTAGCACAGCATCAACACCATCATTCTCATGTAAAAGTTTGCACCTTTCATTGTAACACTTCATTGTCATGTTTCACAAAAGCAGAAGCTCTCAGAGGAAAGAATACAATGTCAGACGCGCTCGGGTTTATTTGTGTAACATAGCGGAGAGCACAAATAACGGGATGTCTGTTGAACAGCTGACCGCCAGATATCCTGACTTATTATTAGCTTTTGACGAGCCTTGGCCACAGAAACCTGTGTTGCCGGCTTCATATTATCCTGTCGCTCCCCTCAGCTGCTGTCTGGTTCCGATCGTCAGTTCTTTGTACCAAACCTTGATACTGTATGGAATTCTGCTTGATTTCTAGCCCTGTTTTAGCAATGCACCGACCGTGGCACCGCAGCATGCTGACAATCAGAATGCGACGTGTATTACATACGTGTTCAGAAAACGTCACCAGGAGTGTCTGGCTGCTTCTTTGGGGCTCCTGGTCGCTCTCTTCTTTCTCCAGCCATGCCCACTCCTGGACCATTTAATGCTGCCTGTGGCTAGCCCTGCCCTTTCATAGCTCCACCCATCACATGGCTAACCACACCCATTGTATTACTGACTCCAACCCGGTGCATGGCTAGCCTCACTAGGGTGACGTCGGCCATGTTTTCCAGGACACACATAATTTTTACATATTTCTGACCAGCCCAGATAAAGTGCTGCCCTGCATTATGTGGGATGTATAGGGAACCAATTAGTCAGTTATACATTGCCCATACTGCGGGGCTGCGTTTTACCTGGGCTGGCCAGCAATAAGTATCACCCTCTCCGGACACCACTTGTTCGGAAGAGCGTGCACTCCGGGTAGCCTGCCCTGGGAAGTTCCCAGGTACGCACATTAACGTTAACTGATTAATATGTAGAAGAAGGAAAACAAAACTTTCTCAACTTCATGTTAGTGGTTACTTAAAAAAAAAAATAGAATGCCACGTTCTGCCACCCAGCGTTGATCACTGTTGTCCCCTTTGTGGATCACATGACCACAAAACAAATCCTGCCTCAGCATTTTCCTTCCTGAGAGGTAGAAGATAATCGTGATTTAAATCTGTTTGTACAGTGAGAAGTATTTTTCTCTCTCTCTCTCGCTAGCTTTAGGCGGCCAACGATATTCCTCCTTTCTGAGAAGTAGAAATGCAGATAAGGCGTCCTAGCGGGCTACGAGAACCTTCGCCATTGTTCCAGCTGCCCGTAGATTCCAAACGGAAAGCAATATCGCCGGCGACACAATTACTTCTCAAAAGAAAAAAAGGGACAGAGCGAAAAAAAGCTTGACGCGGTCTGCAAATCAGCCGGAGCGCGAGCATAAAAAGATGATTAATGTACGAAACCAAATTGCTTTAATGAAGCCAAGCCGCTCCGGAATCTGTAGCCAAAATGGCTACATCGCGCTCCAATAATTAACAGTCGCCGTGACACGGAGTCCATTAATCATCGCTTGTCACGCGGGGATACCGGCCATTTGGAACTCCACAAAAAAAAAAAAAAAGTCGGAATCGTACAAAACCTTGTGATTTTTTTAATGCTTTTATATTTAGGAGGGCATATCTTCTTACCGCAGGAATTAAAGCTATTTACGTTTAATTGTCCGCTTTTTTTTTTTTTTCTTTTTCGCGTCGCTTCAGTTTTATATTCCGTTGTCATTCGTTAAACGCGGAATAACTTGACTATTCCGTCCAAAATACAGCCTACTGTCATCTCTCAAAGTATCAGAGAGGTTTGAAGTATTACCTCCTTCATTGTTCTCTGCCTGCGCGTAATTAATTCCTCGAGGAATTGGCCTTTAGCGTATTGTCACGGAGTCATCAAAGCGAGGGGTGTAAGTGACTGCCTGCTTCGGAGGACAGACGTGGTGGGGGGGGGAGATGGAAGAAGCAGGCAAGATGAAATAAGAATAAATGTTTGAACAAACGGCTTTACAACCACTAACCTGATTCGTGGCCCTAAGATAGGTGGGTTAAAGAAACGGTCATGTATTTATATCAATTCCTTCCAGCGGCTCGTGTCCTGGCGAGTGTTTCTTCATTTATCAGCGTAACGTACAACAGGGCATCCAACCCCTACACCAGGCATGTCCAAAGTCCGGCCCGAGGGCCAATTGCGGCCCATGTTCCGGACTGATAAGGCCCCCCCCAGATAAGTTGCCCAAATATAGATCTGTTTTTTTTTTATATTAAAGGCAGTGTGATTTAACACCCGTTTTCAATAAACTTTGCATAAAATAGTTAATTTGCATTTAATTTTAATGGTTTCAAAAGAATGTCAGGCAAAATGGTCGTCCCTCACGCATGTTCACTTCATCAAATCCGGCCTTCTTCGAAAAAAAGTTTGGACATGCCTGCCTTCACTTATATGATCCATTGGCTCGTGCTACGTCAGTGGGACTGCACCTTTAAAAGTAATATAATATCCCATACAATGGGCCTGAGTGATGCATGTCCCCCGCCGGGTAACCCCTTAACCCTTGTCGCGTCTACAGCTCATATTCTAACGTTTTCTGTACATTTGTCCCCTAATTCTTCATTTTAATTCCAATCTTAAGAAAGATTTTTTTTCCCCCAAAACATTCTGCTGTTGCTAATCAATCAGAAAAAAAACATGGACCTCATTTATTTCACGATCCCCTGAACAGAGGTTTTGTTTAATTTTGAGAAAAAAAAATGAATCTTTAGTAATTTGGTTTATTTTGTGTTTCCTCCTTTGCATTCCCCCCCCACACAAAAAATCAAACGTGGCTTGCACCGTTATTTATTCTTTTATACATTGCCCAATGTTTGCTCCCCAAAAGCTTAACGTTCCCCAGAAAAGGTACTTTCTTGTTCTTTACTTTTAGCTCTTCAGCTACAAAGTTTATTTAGTTCTTTTATCTACCAAGTGCGAGGGGTAAGAAAAAGAGGGAAAAAAGCATTGCAGTGATGTCTCTGAATCTGTTGACAGTTTTGACAAAAAGTTAGCTTGAAATTTTTTAACTTTTTTTTAAAAATCCTTCTTGTTACCACTTTGTCAAAGGGAACCTGAAATGATTTCACATTCCGTGAACGTTCTGTTGTATGAAACGTTTTGAATATTTGGATTAAAGGCCATTTACTGTCCCTGACAGCCCACTAAAGAAGAATGCATAATAAAGTACGGTGTGAGGGACCCTAACCCTCTGTGTATACTTTAACCTTCATTACACTATATACAGGTATATCCGCAAAAGGTGTGGCAAGATTACCTTTAGGACGTACCTGTACGTCGAGTGTATTCACAGCGACAGGGGCATCTCCCTGTAATGGGAGATCTGGCTCTCTATTCAAGGCTATGGAGCCCTCCTTGCTGATCACAGTGTGATTAGCGAAGGGGAGAGACTAAGAAACAATGTTTTCCCTGTTCCCACAAAGGGAAAAAGTAAATAAAGAAAAAAAAAAAGTGTAATGAAATTAAAATAAAAAAGATACAGTGAGCTGAGTGATGTCATTACAGAGACATATTTTAAAAAAAGGGCTTTTGTGCTTCTGCAAAGCCGAGTTCACTGACAAAAAAACCCCAAGACAATAATGTCCGTTGCAAAACACAAATTCGACTAATTTACATGAAAAGATGGCGACCTAACGGCCGGGGGTCCTTCACGTCGATTAATGCTAATTATTTGTCATATGCTGTATAGATGAGCTACGCAGCTTTTTTTAATGTATTGATTGGTTTAGGCTTCCATTGCTAATATGTAATATTTCCAAGATAAAAAAAACTTAATTTTTTTCACGGAGGACTAAAAACCAATGTTTGTGGGGTTTTATTTAAGTGTTTTTTTCTATATTTGATACTAATCGCCTTCTTGTGTCTTTTCTCCCCTAGGTGTATGATAGCTGATGAGGCAAGTAATTCAACTTTTTTTTCCCCTTTTCATCTGACGCTGAAATGTCAATCTTTTCTTCGCAGTTAAAAGAAATCTGCTTTTGACTGAATACCCGTTTCTATTAAAAAATAGAAGTGCGTTAAGCGTAGCAGATGTGTTGATTTCGTATATGTGTCCAAACGCCGTCTTCAGTATCTTATTTTAGAAACCATATGGGAAAACGACATCTCAATATGGGGAGAATTAAAGCAACCGACGTGACATTTAAAGGGACAGTACAGCGTTTTTATCTATATGTTCTAAATAACAGCTTTTCAATATAATACCAGATAGATACTTACTTTTAATGTATAGCGGCCCTTTTTCATCTGCACCGTATGATATTCACGCCGTCTGGTATTTTACTAAATAGAAAAATATGGAATTTTTTTATGTGGACATGTATTCTTTTTTTTAATTGATACTATTGCCATAAAAATATATTGCCTCTTTTGTAGCTAAATTTATCTGCTAACAGCCCTTTTTGCTGGATGCAGCCGTCAAGGATTTTAATCTTCCCAGTAGCCACGCCAGCCAGTAAAGGTTAAAACCACCTTTATTTTATAGACACCTGGCTGCCTCCTTCTAAAGATATGTTTATTATTATTAGTTACTTTATAACCCCATCATATTCCGCAGCGCTGTACAATGGCTGGTTTATCAGGGCTAAATAATGGGTAAAAAAAAAACCAAAACATTAAAGGGATCTATCAACAGCTGGATGCTATCACAAGCCAACAGAGGCTCGTTAGGTTGGATTAAACCATCAAACATAATTAAATCCCAACATTCCATGTGCTGACTTCTACAGCATTCGGAACATCGATGATACTGAAAAGAATAGAATATGAAATCCTCCCTCTTCCGTAAATAGGAATTTTCATGACTTAGCCCTTTTTATGGGCTGCTTAAATATGCAGTTGCCATGGGCTGTGAGTGATGGGGGTCTGGAAACTTTGCCTTTTATATTCGTATTTGTTTTATTCAGTGTGAGAAATCCCGTTCTGGTTAAAATAAATGTAAGATAGGTAGACCTGTTCATTTACTGTCCTGTAGAGACATTAAATCCAGGTGTTTTCATTTAAATTGGAAAAGTTTCATGCAGCGCCCTGCTTCATATAAACAGCGGGTCGTGCAGAATATAGCGGGTAGTCTGCGAATCCCCCTTAACGCCTGTGCGTTAAAACGTAGCCTCGGCGTTATATTTTATATACCTGCAGTTTGATTTACGATAAATATTATTTTAGGGATTCCGCAAATACTTGTAACCTGCAGTTTTTGTTACGGCGGAGAATTCATAACCAAAATGGGCCAGGCGTGCCTAGCAGACCTTCTTCTTCTTCTGTAAAAAAATAAATAAAAGGAGAAGACCTCTCGCTGCGATAAAGCATCTCTTCTCCTCGCCTGCACGTGCTGCGCTCTTTTGTGCCGCGTATCAGCACATTTCCATCCTTCTCTTGTGTACGATGGCGATGCTTCGGCTCATCCGCAGTGACCCATTTAAACCCCCTTGGGGACGCTCGCAAGATGTAACGTGAGCACAAACTACCACTTTGGAAACCTCTCTTATACTGTGTCAGCTCCGGTGAAACATAAAGCCCACCGGCCTTTGTTTGCATCCCAAACTAAAGACGGTGATTAAATACAATGAAAGAAAGAGGCTGTTTATATTTAGTTGCATATTATAACAATTTACGGTAAAAAAAAAAGGAACAGTTCATTCTGTATCGTTATTCTCCATGTTACGGCTGTAATAAACACAGATACCCCTGCGACAAACCGGGAGCCCAGCTTGGCTCTTAAACGCGTTCTATCCTCTAGCTAGTTTGAGTTAAAGGGGAAGTCCCTATGAAACAAATATTTATAAATGTACCCCCAGTGCTGGGTTGACGTTGCCGAAAACCTAATTTTATCAAATTTTGCGCCAAAAATGTATCTGCAGACCCAGAGGCACCATTGTTGTGTAGTAATATTTTTGGTGACTTTCATTTTGCTAATGAAGTCCGTTCCTCCATAGACTTCCATCAGTCAGAGTGTCGAACTGGGTAATTAAGACCGAGCCGTTCTATTATCTTGGAAGATAACATTTAGTCATCTGTAGAATATCCTTGGAGGGGACAAACACAAGTCTAGTCCAATGGTTGGAACTGCATCACTATATAAGCTGTAAATGATGGTGATGGAAATCCTAATCCTCATCATCTTCACCCAATAAACCCCAAGTATCTTCTCATTCAGCATCTTCTATTAGTTTAAAATTCTGAAGAAGTCCCCCTGCGTTTTGAAGATTACCGAAGAGGGGCTTCCCTGACACTGAAGGGTTAAGTACCCTCCGAGACCGTATTAAATTAGTCGCGTATGATTGTTGTTTGGTTCTTTAGGGGATCCATCGAGATTCCGCGTGCGTTTTCTTTAAGAACCCTTTGCGAGGCACTGTCTGCAGCGGGTCGTTCCATTGATCGTCCTCCCAAGGGCGCTCCGGCGATTGAAAGCCGCGCCGCTCTTCAAACTAAAGCTTTGTCGTTACCAAGAAAAACAAATTGATTGATAAATGGAAAATTGCTTTATTTCCTATTAAATTGCAGTAACCTTTTGACTTCAGCCCCGGCACCTCCCTCGGATTAATCGATAAATATTACCTGCCATCGCTTTCTTGTTTCCTACATACGGCTCCTCGCTTGACCCGAGTGCGGCTGGAGACTGCGGTTCATCTGGATGCGGAATTATTTATTTTTTTAAAAAAAAAATAAGAAATTTTGTCCTTTTTAATTTCTTTGCACCGATACCAGAAAATTTGGTTCAAAGAAATAAAAATTAAAAAAAAAGACTCGCGATATAGATTTATTATTTTGCTTGTTTTATTGGGCTAGAAGGGGTTAAACAAACTAATTGGCTTTTTTTGTGTTTTTTGTTTTTTTTTTTGCACAAGATACTCGGCTCGTAAGTTATGTGGTTGCCGGGGTCTGCCGCACAGTTGGTGCCCTTTTCACAGAGTTGATGTAAGGTCGGAAAATAACAGCTGGAAATAAATAGATTTATAGTTGGAATCCGACATAAAGCATAGCACTAATTGCCCCATTAAGCGCTGACTTTAGCGACGACAGCCCACATTTATGCTTTGTTAGAAATAGAAAAAAAAAGAGAGAGAAAAAAAAACGCAAATGCCAAATGCAAACGTAAATTGACATTTTATTTGTGCCAGATCCGCTGCAGAAAAGTTAATGTATCATCTTCTGGCGTCTAATGGAAAGAGTTGAACTTCACGCCCCTTTCTAGATTTTAATATTTCGTTCCGCGAGCAGCGTATTCCCAAGTCCCCCCTTCGTTATAAAGGCCACCATGTGTCGCGGAAATGTAAATCCTCGGCAGGCTTGTCTGTTTGTCGCGTGGAATGGCGGCTGCGCAATCCCCGGCACGCTTGGCGACGGCGTAGATTCCGGCGTTCCTTTTTTCTGCTCACCCGTTTTGGAGGAAGTGTTTCACTGGCCCCGTGTCATGCATAGTTAAATCAGCACAATCTCTTCAGTGTCTCCTGAGCCATTGACTTATGCATTATACAGGACTCGGGCCCTTCTTGCTGGAGAAATGTGATCATTCATAATGAATAGTTAAAACACCGAATTACCAGCCAACTCTCCCTTTAGTGAATAAGCCCCACGGCCGTGGAACTCATGTTGCCGCGACACAGGTACTGGCAGTAGATACTGATGTTAACCATTTGAAGTGCCCTCGTAGGTTAAAGATCTGCCACATTCCGTCGCAATTTGCCATTGGAATGGATTCATTCATCGCCTCGTCTATTCGGAGATGTGCGAGTTCAGAAGGATAGGGAAGAATAACACCACCGATTGGGGCATTTCCAACGTGGCCGGGCTCATACCCTCCAGATATATCTTTGCGGTGATGGGTATAAGAGCCGAGGCTGACCTTAACGAGTATGGAAGGCACCCGGACAGGCACTGGGCATTCCCAGGGGACTACCCGGTTGCCCCCCTTCCACCACGGAACTTTCAAAGCTTTAAAAAGTTTCCAGTAATGAAACGGTTTGCAAAATTCCACGTTCCTTCAACAGAGATAATATATAAATTCCCATTTTCCTATTCCCCCCCCAGACCATTATTCTATGTTTCTGAATTTAAGGTTCTCATAGTAATTAGAAAATAAGCCTTGTGCCGACCTTGTGGTTTGGGAGACATCATGTTAGTCCGC
Organism: Spea multiplicata; assembly: GCA_009364415.1. Classification (NCBI taxonomy): domain Eukaryota; kingdom Metazoa; phylum Chordata; class Amphibia; order Anura; family Pelobatidae; genus Spea; species Spea multiplicata. Next base: position 52,238 of record VKOC01002806.1, on the reverse strand, counting down.
TGAAGTTACTTCAACTCGGCGGCATTTCTATTTATCGGAGGAATAATTCATTTTATTTTTTTATTTAAGTTTTTGTGTTTTTTTTGTTTTTTTTAACAAAGTTTAGCAGACACACAAGCGCTTCTCCCATTGTTTTTTTTTTTTCTTTAAGACTCCGCTCCGCACTGATTGCTCTGTTAAGAGGAGAGGTGACTATTCAGCCCTGGGAAATGAATACGAAATCACCCGAGCGGCGTTGCCGATTGGTCGCCGGGCGGAATATTTTGTTCGCCGTTTGCTATATTTGGATTCATCCTGTCACTTCAGATGGGAAGATAATTATTGGCATTCAGTTGTTGCTGACAAAATTTCCTCCAGGTTTGGGTGCTAAATGTAGGTATTTGAGTGACAGAAGGAGGTTTTCAGCACAATTCCGGGGAAGAGAAAAATGTGCATGTAGATTGCAGGAGTATAATTTACCTGAATTATGCCAAATAGCGGAATATATTTAAAGCGTTCTCCCAATTCATCCACTCTGATTTTCTCTCTGCGGCGGAATGTACAGCGATACTAATGAATTAAGAAATCTATCGAAGTTTTGAACGTTCTATCACGTAGCCTCCGGGTTTGCGGTGTGCTCTTTGTGACGGACCCTTAAGAATTTGTGATAATTGGCCTCCATATCAACAATTTTGGGGGGTTTAGGAAATTATGGGTTATGGGCGTAACTATGACCCCCTCTTTTTTGTTTAAAAAAAACTATTTAGGATTTAGCCTAAATGATTTACCCGGGTAACGTGCTGTTATAGCAGCAAGTACCAACACAACAGGTAAGTATTAAAGAGGGCAGAACAAGCGACCGACCATTCACGCTGATAATGCTGTAATGTATTACATAGTTTACTGTGTAAATTATTCATATGTTTCGTTATCTGTTGTTTCTTTCTATGTTCTCTAATAGGAATGATATTGTTCCTGGAGGACCTATACCCATAAATTATTGAACATATACCTTTATATATCTGTATATGGTTTAATCTATTCATCATTATTGCTTTGTTAAAAGGAAAGCCCCTCTGTAGCGTCTGATAAAGGGAAACTCCTGTCATTTTTTTTTTTATTACTATCAATAATATGTTTTCAGGCAGCTGTTATCTGAGCCCCTATCTACTAAACAAACACCCCGACTCCTTATGACGGGACTTCATCAGCATTGCCATAAAGCACCAGCTCGGCGTAGTGTGTGAGCAGGGAAAGTCATCCAAAATATCACATGACTGACAACAATGGCCGCCTCCAGGTCTGCAGATTCATTTTTTGGGGCAAAATAAGATAACATTTTTAAGATTTTTAAAACGAGTTTAAGAGCCAAGCTGGGCTCCAGGTTTGTCGCAGGGGTATCTGTGTTTATTACAGCCGCAACATGGAGAATAACGATACAGAATGAACTGTTCGGTAACGGGAAGTAATGTTTTTAATCCTTATCATAAGGCTTGTGGGAAACTATAGAATGGCTCAGTGTTAATCACCCAGCCGGACACTCTTACTAACGAAAGTCTGCGCAGCGTCCAGGAGCATCATGGGATTTTAAGTGGCGTATTCATGGAACTGTCGTTAGGTACAAGCGTTAGCATCAATTAAGCTCAGAAATTCTCTAAGGATCCTATAATGAGTGGATAAAGTATTGCCGTTCTATGCATTGTTTAAAAAAACAAAAAGCCAGATGGATAAATTGTTTTCACTTATCTCTTCAAGAATAATTATAGTTTCGTTGTCGGCTGTGTTTTTCCCTCTTTTCATGCACTCTAATTGTTTGTAATTGAAGTTTCCCTTTTATTTTTTTTTGTTTAGATGGGGCTGGGGAAGACGATCCAAGCTATTGCGGTGGCGTACCATTACCGAGATGAGTGGCCCTTGCTGATTGTGGTCCCATCATCTCTGAAATACCCGTGGATCGAGGAGATGGAGAAATGGATTCCAGAGCTGTGCCCCGAGGATATCACCGTCATCGAGAGCAAGACGGATGTGGGGTGAGTGCCAAGTACATTCTGGAGACCAACCAGCGATATTTACACCATCGACATTCCCGGAAATATAGACTTTGATCGTTAAACATCTTTAGCTGGGTGGCAAAAGTTTGGGGTCACTTAACAATGACCTTGTTTTTTTAATGAAAGAATACATTTAAACGTGAAATGTGGAAGACTTGTGTCAACTCCTTTTATGTCTTTTCACTCCTACTTAACAGTCCTTTTCTCCTTTTTTTTTCGCTCTCACCATTTCTTCTCTCCTCTTTCCCATTCTCTTCCCATTTGCTTCCCATTTCTCTCCGTAACATTCATCTGCAAGTTACTGGTCGGAATCTGTCGTACCAACTCCCGCTCTCCAAATCATTTTAAATTAAAACTACAAGTGAAATCCCTGGTTTTATCTGACCTCGGACGCACAGCACCGGCGGAGTTTCAGTCATCAGCTCTTTGTCACATTGTTGCAGTTTAACACAACTATGTTTAATGAATTTGAGCTTCTTGTTATATTTGGTGTCGGCCGGCGTTGGGCGATTTTGTGATGGTGCTGCGGAGGAATCATTGAAGATTTTCTTTTCTCTTTTTCAGGAGGATAGCGACTTGTAAGGTGACGGTGTTGGGGTACGGCTTACTAACGGCCGATGCCAGGTTGCTGATTGATGCCTTGAACAAACAGCACTTCAGAGTGGTTTTAGTGGACGAATCTCACTACATGAAATCGAGGAATGCTTCTCGTAGCAAACTACTCTCGCCGATCGTTCAGAAAGCGACAAGGGCCCTTCTACTCACCGGGACGCCGGCTCTGGGAAGACCTGAAGAGGTAGCTGGTCCTAGAAAGCCAACTTATTCTTACTACTTTGTTTCCCCTTAGAAAACACCGAGATTTGTTCCATCCTTAAAGGGAGACTAAACATTGTAATAAATTACCCCAAAACCTTAAATACGAGCGGTTAATGTAGCCAGGGGGGCAAGTTTGAAGCAGCCAATCGGTGGCAGGAAAGAGTCCTGATAGAGTAGCTGGAGTGTCTCTTTAGGGAGATACTTGTGCCAAACCTGCTTGTAACAGGTTTTTTTTTTGTTTTCCGCCCCTTTAAGCAGACCGTAAGTTAATTATTGCCAAAAAGCGTCAAATAAACTAACGCTTACTGCCCTAAACTGCATTTTTCTTTCTTTTCTCATCCAGCTTTACATGCAAATCGATGCTTTGTTTCCCAAGAAATTTGGAACCTGGACAGAATATGCAAAGAAATACTGTAACGCGCATGTCCGGTATTCATTGTCATTAGCTCTCCATTTTTGTTTTTAATGAAGTCAAAGTGTAATTACGTCTGTGCTAATCAATCAATATATATATATATATATCTAGATATAGATATAAATATATGTGTGTATATATATATATATATATATATACTAATATATATATATACATATTATTGTTAAAATGACCATAATATGATTAACTGTGTAATTAATACATTAAAGCTCTTACACTTACGTGTATATTATGTTATACTGTGTGTATGTGTATATATATGTTAGTGTGTGTGTGTGTGTGTAGTATATATATATATTATATATATATATATATATATATATATATATATAATACACACCTTGTATTTGTGAGAAAGAATGGTAGAAGTGCCTGAGGACATGCGCCTGTAGCTCCTACTAATGTATGTAACTGGGGCTCTGCATTAAGTAGGCGCTAATGCCTTGTGTTGAATATCCGAGTCACCGGTTCTCACCAGACCCTGACTTAACTACCAAGCTATAAAACCGTAATTGAATTCCACCGGTATGCAGATGATACCCGTCTTTCTGAGCTTTGCAACAGGAGATCAAAGGGCCCTTTGTGAACTTATGCGTATGTTCGACATGGATATGGAACGGTGCTTATGAAATGTATCGTGAAAGCGGGCAAACAATAGGAATTCCCTCGGTGTCGGTGGGACTTGGCGTGTGGCTCTTTTGTGCAACGAGAGACCCCACAGAGTGTTTAATGCAGCCTTTGAGAGAGTATTTTCAAGCTTTTTTTTTTGTATTTCCCCCCAAGGTACTTTGGCAATAGGACTCAATGGGATTACCGAGGAGCATCCAATTTAGATGAATTACACCAGCGTTTAAGCGGCATCATGATCAGGAGATTAAAAGACGAAGTTCTAACTCAGCTCCCACCTAAAATCAGACAGAGGATTTCATTTGATCTTCCAAAAGATGTGGCCAAGGTAGGCTGCCCAATGCAGATGATCGAAGCTCCTCGCCGCGTCCTTCAGATGACTTTCAGGTGGATGCGTCCTGCGTTTCGGGGGTGTTTGCTCTCCTAGATCACGCTCAATAAGAGGCATTCCCCACGTCCCGAAAGTAAAAATACAGTGAATTGCTGTGTCCCTAACACACCAGGATCAGCCTCGCATATGTCTTACATCATAGGATATGGCTGGTAATATCGAGCCGGTTGTGATGGCGGTACCTGCCAACTGCCATAGCGGAAGCTTATGTTACACGGAAGTCCCATTGTCTTGTTTGACTTTAGTACCTCCTTATAATGCATTTAAAAGCATTGCAAATGGGTTCATTGGTAAAGGGGCAGTAATGCATTTACCAAGCAGACCCTCTGCAGAACAGGGGGAGCCAACACGGCAGCTCTCTTTAAAAGTTCCTTTTTCCAACTAAACACAAATTCAGATTTATCTTTTTCTCCTTAACGTGAGCCTGATCTTTTTGACTGACTGATCCCCCTCTGCGTTTTGATTTGCAGTTGATAAATATTTGTATTATTATTATTATTATTTTTGTGCTTTGTATGTGTGCTCGGTTTTCCTCTGTTGCCGGTAGAACACCGCCGGTGGTTGGCAGCTGCGCTGATCGCTGTCTCAGTGCCCTAAACGTCGCTCTTTCTTTCCACGCAGGAGATGAACACCAGCTTCGAAGAGTGGGAGAAACTGATGAGGTTCCCGGATTCGGCAGCCTCCGACTCCGGCAGCCCATTTATTCAGGTCATGGGCCTGATAACGCGCATGTTTAAGCAAACTGCGCTCGCTAAGGTATTTATGTTTCGTGGCAGCCTCAAAGTTACGGCTGTGGGGGGCAATTAGCGGGAACATTTCATTGGCTGCTATGTCTTCTGCACCACTTTTAGAACGCTGGCCCAGATTTGCCCTTAAGTAAGCCACGTTAAGGGTTAACAAGTCTGTTAAATGAGTATATATCGCCCAAATCCTACATTTTTATGATTTTACAGTCCGTACGTTCAGAGTCTGACAAATCTAGAACTGACCGACTAAGACGAACGGACATTATATATTAAAATATTTCATTATAAAGCTCCTTATTCTTGTTAAGTTTCCTCTCCAGTGCTGTTAAGTTGCTGATTGTTTTTTATTGGCTCAGACAGCCTTTGGAACGATAGGGGAATAGAAGGGAGAGAACTCTAAGGAATTTGCTCAGAAAATGCGGATCCTGCCACAGACTGGCCTCGGCATCCATGAGAAAAACGTGTAAACTGAATATCCCCAAAACAATGTGTGAAGCACAAAAGACACAAATTACAATAATAGATGAATTTAGTTCTGCCAATATTTTCTCAATGTCACAAGCTCCTCGTGGGCGGGGCTTATTGTGTTAAACACTAAGGTTTCAGCTATTACTTTTACGCTAATCTCTGCCCAAACAAACTATAATTTGGCGTCAAATTTTACAGTTTGATTATAAATGAAAATTTTTCATGGCCAGAATAACCTCTCACCGAGATAACCTCTACCACTTCTACTGGGCGGCTGTTCCTTTTATCTACCACTCTCTCATTAAAGTAAAACTTTCTTTCATTATATGGCAGAAGAGTAACAGAAGAAAACTAGTTTTAAAAGCCTTTAAATGGTTAAAATACTTTATTAAAGCTTTATTTTTCATGTTGCATATGTTTTACTCTGTGTCTCTTTTTTTTTTTTTTTTTGGTTTTCTTCTCAAAACAAGTTTTTTTTCAGCCAAGCCAGATGCTGTTTCTCGAGGCAAATAGTCCCAAACACCCACCACTGGTTTATGACTCAAGGTTGCCATAGAAACAGGGCTCCTTCTAATAACGGCATGTTTTAGATTAGTAGACAACAATGTATCTGTATGAGATGTCAGCGCGCAGGCACCGCGGGGAGTAACTTCTTCCCCTTTACCTGGAGACAAATCATTCATAACCATCACATTTACTATTAATATACTCGGTGCTGCAGAACGCGAACATAAATTGATTATATCGCTCTTTGGATCTGGATGCCATCGCCAAGCAAATTTCTTTTTTCTCTATAAAAACTTTCATTTTTTTTTCTTTAATTTCTGTTAAGCTGTTGTTTCCTGAATTGCCTTCTCCCACCTTTGCTGGAAGACTATTCCGCAAAGCTAGTACTATTTCAGTAAACCCTAAGATTCAGAGAATCCCTCGCCATAATTATCCATGTTTAACAAGTTGATATCTGATGAAATGTGTAATTTGTATATTATACACGACCATAAAGGGCCGTTGGAACGCAGGGGTGATGGGAGTGATAAAGGGCCACTGGAAGACACAGGATGATGGGATGATAAAGCCATTGAACACAGGATGAGGGATGATAAAGGCCATTGAACACAGATGATGGGTGATAAAGTGCCATTGAACACAGATGATGGTAATGATAAAAGGCTCATTGGAACGCAATGATGAGTGAATAAAGGCCATTGGGACGCAGAGGAGATGAAAGGCCATGAACACAGATGATGGGTGTAAGCCATTGAACGCGATGAGAAATGATAAAGGCGTTGGAACGCAAGGAGTGATGAGTATAAAGGCCGTTGGAACGCAGATGATGGAGTGATAAAAGGCCTTGGACACAGGATGTTGATGGGGAGTGACAAAGGCGTTGGAGCACAGGAGTGATGGAGTGAAAGCCTCTGTGCCCAGAAGAGATCCATTAAAAATCAGCCGTTCCAGCTACAAATAATCATTTACAACATAACCCCGTTGCGTCTCATCCATTTCATGTATTTTAATACAAAATTTTGCTTTTCTTTAAAAAAAAAACAATGACATTTCTAATGAACTCAAAACTATTACGGGGTATTTATTAGACCAGACACTCCTGTCACCTTTTTATTAACCTACTATACGCCACTGCAGCTTCGCGCGTCATAAGACCTTGTTTACGGAGCCTCACGAATATGTTGTCTGTTTAAAAACAAGACCTAAGTGTGGCGTGAATCCTTTGTAGAATAAAAAGACCTCCCCGGATAATAAACCCAGACATATTAATAAACCCGAAACGAATAATCAGAGCCCTAAAACATGAATCCCTACCAGAGCGCTTATGCACCAAACAGGAGCTTTAATTGTAGCCGTTCATTAAATTCAGAGATATGGAGGAGGACTCCATGAAGCGCCATGCCGGCCAAACCGAGAGCCGCATTCTGGAGATTGGAGAAGAAATAGTGTAGACGACAGTAAGCCCGGGAATCCATAATCAACGCAGTCAGGCTGGACGGAGTGTAATAAATTAACTTTATGAGAGGGTGGTGAGTATATTGAAACAGTCCCGCAAGCGGGTGTAAGGGTAATACAGTGAGGATTTATAGAAGCAGGATATACATGCGGGCTCATCCGAAACTAAGGCACGGAGAGGCCGCGAAGTCCTGAGTTAAGGATTTATTCGGTTACCAGCATGGGAGATAAACGGGGCGACTAGACGGGGGCCGAATGGGAGACAATCTGATGGCAGATTCTATGTTTCTTTGTCGTAAAAATGTACGTCCAATATTGATGAATTGATGTGTATTTGGTGATTAAAGAGCGCATGGGATTCATGTCCCGTTACAGAAATGTCACCAATGCCCAGACGGAAATCGCCAACCAATTACCGAGATAGTTATTCAGGCGAACAAACGGATTTATTATAAAAGTATCTTTGAAATCCAAAAACCGGGGCGATCCTTGGCGTTCTTCCACCGCCCGCCGGAGTCGGTTATGCGACTGCTTCAGACGCTTGCTTTATATATTCAATCATCTGAATTCTTAATGAAATCCCCAATTTTACCTATTTCTATTATTTATAAGTGACGCGTTGTTGTTGTTGTTGGTAATATTATCGTTACAGTAAGAGACGCTCATAAATAGTGAAGGGACAGCCGTCTGCGATATTTCAGGCGCAATCCTTAATGAGAACGTAAAGATAAATATTTTATTAATACGTTTGTTCTTTTCGTCTAATATCCTTTCCGCAGGGGGCGGGCTTAACCCTGCGGGTGCCGGGGATTTTTTTCCTTATAGTAAAGTTCACCGGTGGCGCATGTTGCCGAAGATTAACCTCTGTTTGAATCTTAGCCCCATCTGTGGTCTTCGGCCTACAACTCACCGTTTAGTGATCGACCCCCATGCCAAATGCTTTTGATATTCTGCCCTCTTTGTGATTGAGGTTGGGGGGATCACTAACGTCCCGTTTGTTTTAGGCGGGCGCAGTGAAGGATTATATTAAAATGATGCTGGAGAACGAGAAGCTGAAGTTCCTGGTGTTCGCTCATCACCTCTCCATGCTGCAGGCCGCCACCGAGGCCGTCATAGAAAGCAAGGTATTTAAATCCAACAGGGTTAAAGCGCAACCGAAGGGCAAATAATGGCGAGGATTTATCTCTCTCACTTACCCTATTACTCACTCTCTCTCTCCATTACTCACTCTCTCTCTCCCTATTACTCTCCCTCTCTCTTTCTCTCTCTCCATTACTTACTCTCTCCATTACTCTCTCATTCCCTATTACTCTCCCCTCTCTCTCTCTCTCTCTCTCTATTACTCATTTTCTCTCCCCATTACTCACTCTCCCTATTACTCACTCTCTATATATCACAATATTATTTCATATCATTATTACTCTGTCCGTAGGTCCGATATATCCGCATAGATGGGAGCGTCCCCTCGGCAGAAAGAATCCACCTCGTCCATCAGTTCCAGAATGACCCGGACGTGCGCGTTGCAATCCTCAGTATCCAGGCGGCTGGACAGGTAAGTGAGGGATCAGAGGAGCTCGTATAAAAGCATATCTGTCACGTTTCCACAATTATACAGAAAAGGCAATATTTATCTGTTATAAACGCCCCTAATGCGTATACCATGGCAGCTTCCATCTTATCTTCCTGATCTGCATGATTATTCCTCCCCATTAAGTCATCCTCCTTCACCAACGGTTAAGTTGCTGATTGGCGTTTATTGGCTCAGGTAGATAACGCAGGACGCAGGTCTGTAGCTAACCTCAAACTAAACAAATACGGGACGATCACACAGAGTTCACACAAAAACTAACAATAAAATGTAATTATGTTAAAAACAGGAACAGCCATAGTCCCGCTATTGAAATCACAACGTCCTCGTGAAGATCATCATCTTTATTTATGTTCTAGATCTCTAGTCCCATCTTGAAACAAAACCTTCCTAGACCATTTCTAGCCTCATCACGATAGTGACTTCTCGTTCAAACAAAGCATAATAATAATGTTTTGTAGCGCGTTGTCACATTGTAACGGTGCCATCGCTAACCACGCGCTCTGCTGAACACTTTTGCTAACGATCCATCATTTGTGCCTTGTGTAGGGATTAACGTTCACAGCAGCGACCCACGTCGTCTTCGCTGAGCTCTACTGGGATCCGGGCCACATAAAGCAAGCGGAGGATCGAGCCCATCGCATCGGACAGAGCAGCTCGGTGCACATCCACTACCTCATCGCCAAAGGAACCCTGGACACGCTCATGTGGGGGATGCTGAATCGAAAGGTGACTTATTGCATCACACCGGTCATATTACTTACACGAAACAATGTATCCTCCCTCTGTATGCCTCATTCTTCCACGATCTGTCCAGGCCGGTACAATTCACTTTAAGTAATCCTCACCGTTCTGCTTTGTCCCATTAAATAGACCAATCTGTTCAAAGGAAATCAGAACTCGATTTTAATGAAGACCCCGTGGGTCACCTTTTCCTTGTTACCCACCTTTCTTAGCAGCTGCCCACCCGCTCCGCTCCTCGCGTTTCCAATTAATTTGCTGATTATGTCATTCGGTAAGATAAAGTCGAGATTGCAGGGACGTTCGCGAGGAGGGCAGAATACATCATAGTAACAAAATCCCGACTGTCTTCAAATAAAGTATAACAAATGCCGAGCGTGATCGTGTCTTCTGTGGGGATATAGAATCCTCTCCAAGGAGAAATGGAACATCCACAGTTTGCTCGGTGAAAGAATCTTTCATTTATACACCAAATCTGTAGCATTTTTTTTAAGTTTGTTAGACTATAAAGAATTACAAACTTTTTCTCTGAAACTTTCACAGAGAGAGCCTTTTTTGTGCCATTTATTGGTACCACTTTACAGTTGTAAATACCGCTAGTTGAGGAAAATGAAACTTTTTTTATTATTGATTGTATGATTGCCTTTTTTATCTCGTTTTGCTAAATAAAACTTCCAAAAATATAGAATTCCTTGGTTTTGAGCCCCGGTGAGCCTCCCAAACTGCTATAAATATTTCATGGCAGACCCGTTTGGCCCCATCTAGTCTGTGAGTTTTTCCTGAAGACTTTAACCTTAATCAGTCGTTGGTCTTGTCTCAGATTCAGCAGCCGAATGTCTATCCCATGCATGTTTAACCCCCTCATTGTATTAGCCTCTACCACTTCTGATGGGAGGCTGTGCCACTTATCTCCCACCCTCTCAGTAAAGTGAAACTTCTTTGCATTCCATCTAAACATCTGACCCTCTAATTGTAAATCTTGGCTTCTTGCTGTAACATTTCTCCTTTGAAAATATCTTCCCTCCAGTACTTTGTTAAATCCCTTTTAAGTATTTAAACGTTTCTATCATATCCCCTCTGTCTCTCACTTTCTCTGTCGCTCTTTCTCACATTTTCTCTCTCGCCCTCTCTCTTTTTTTGTCTCTCTCGCTGTCTCTTCTTTCCTCCAAGCCGTACATATTGACAAATAAGAACATTTCGGCCCACCAAGTCATCAGTCCCGAGCAACAGCGCAAGTTCTTCTCTACTCGCTTTATAGCGGAGGAACAGAACCGATCAGTAAACCTTAAACGGCGTCTTTAATCAACGTTCTTTACATGGTTCTATGCTTTCAGGCGAAAGTTACCGGTAGCACCTTGAATGGGAAGAAGGAGAAGATCCAGGCCGAGGAAGACGACAAAGAAAAGTGGGACTTCTTGAGCTTTGCCAAATCTTGGACTCCAAATGAAGGGCTGGAGGAATTGAAAGAGGATCTCCTTTTCACTCATGTGAGTTCCCTTTTCTTATTCACTTTACTCTTTTATCGATTCTTATTGTTTTCCAACGTCAAAGTTCAACAAAAGGTCTGACATTAAAGCCGCTCTCCCTATCTGTTTACTGGAGATGCACGTTTCCGGTCCGCAAGCGCCGGCGAAAGGCTTCCCCGACAGCCTTTTTATAAATATCCATTTGTCATTCTCAACCACGGAAGCCAATGCGCCCGCCATCCTCCCCAAATGTATAATGTGTCAATAATATGATACAGATTGCATATGCGTTCATCTTAACCCAATTCCCGGACTGTTGCTATAGCAACTGCATCCGGTATGACCACAGCAACTGGATAAAGTCGCAGGAGAGAGGAATTTGCTTGGCTAAAAATATACATAACAGAAGTGTAATATCCAGGCTTATATTTTATTTTGAGAGGTTGTGTCCCCCCTCCAAACGCTTGTGGGAATTGCTTACGGGGGAACGTATGGATTTCAGGACTAATCGGAGCCTCCACCCGGGGGATTCTGCTGCAGTGCGGCGGTTATTACGGTAATAGCCCTAACAAATGTATCAGACTGGGTCATTTAAACGGTAATGGCAAATTATCACAAAAACACAAGGAAGGAATAATTATTTCCTCAATACGGAAGAATCGGCGTGTCGCTCCCCTGAGAGCGCGGTGCGGTGGAATATCACTCGCCGACCTTAAAGAATCTTTCACAATTATCGCTCTTTTACCAAAGAATTGGATGTTTTAAGACAAATTGTGAATTTAATAATTTTAAAGGCGAATTTAAAATTACAATTTTTAAATTCGGTGCAGCCCCCTCCTTCCCTTTGTGGCATCGTGTTGCGGCCCGGTATGCAAATTAATAACTTAATTCGCTCGCTGGAGTTTATAGAACGTTGGGTTTCGTAATGTTACCTCTTGATACGTATTTATGGATTTGGGAAGGACGGACCCTTCTGCTTCTGTTTCCTCCCCTGAACCCCCTCTTTTCTAGGAGCTCAGAATGTTTGCTGGGTATGAGGGTATCTACAGCCCCAAAAGCCCCAATAATGTGTATAAAATTATTTTATAAATGAAACTAAATATAGGGTATCATTATTATTATTATTATTTATTTGGCACTAACAATTTCCGCAGCGCTTCTTACATTCTATACATTTAAAGAGTAGAACTGACGGACTGAGACGAACCGACACATTAGGTAATGATAGCTTGTGAGCTTGCAATCTAGAGTACGCCCTTGTTACCGTCTGTCATACTTTTAACTCAAGAGGAAGCCTCGGCAGTTCCCGGTCGCAGACTTTATAGCCACAGGGTCTGGAAGTCATCCTCCCTTCCGTTATCCAGGTCACAGGATCCGTGCCATGAACCCAGGTAATCTGAACAGATTATTATAAGGCAACGCTACACAAACCACTGAGAAACAAGCAGAATCGGGATCATTCCGAGAGACGAGGAAAAAAAAAAAAAAAGACGTTTATTTTAGGGATTCACAGATAATTTAAGTTTTAATGACCCATCCAATGTATAAGATAGATGTCACCCAGGAGTGATAGAAGTAATAACCCAAGTAATTAACTCAATAGAGCGGCTGCCAGCACGGTGCAAGAATGAAGCAAACAGTAACCATGACAACGTGTCCGAGCAGCGTGGTGTAAAGCGTATCTATATATGTCCCATGTCTACAGAGAGCTTGTATAAAAATTGTCTAGTGCGCGATCGCTTAATTGTTTTACAATGCGGTATTTCAACCGAGGCTGGTTTATCACGCTATTTATCATTGCTTAACAATGCCGGGTTTAGTAAGGACGAGTCCCTCTTTGATACCCAAATCCTTTTTTTTTTTTTTTCCTCCCCAGGTGATCCTCTTTTCTAGTGTATCACAGCAATTATATGAACAGAAATATAATTTTAGATTAAATGATGTAAGGAAAATTCATTATTCTTCTAAGTGCCTTGTAGTTACCTAAATAGCTCTTAAAGTCCTTAAAAAGTCTTGGGGATGTCCCACCCACAGCCACGCCCCCTAAACAAACAAAAAAAACCCCTCTTTGGCCAAAAATCCCTTTGGGACGTAACAAATAAATGTATTTTTTTATGAAAGTTAATGATGATGTTAATAGGTTTATGTAAACTCCTATATAACAAGAGAAACATCGATATAAATCAATATTATGTCAAAAAATAATCGATAAATAAAATTAATAAATTACTTTTTAAAACAAAAAAAAATATTTTACTGCGCTGCGGCAGTAACTATTTTTTTTTATTTTGTTACTCTCAGGTGATATGATGATAAAATAGTTTATTGTAATACATTGTATTTAATAAAAAATAAAGCAAAGCAGTAATAAATAAGCGGTAACATTTATATCTACCTTTTAAACAGAGAAAGCTGGTTTAAGAAGATTTGAACCAAAATGGTTTGAACCAAAATGATGGCCATGATTTAGCAGGAAAAAATATATATTAAAAAGTCATGTTTCCGGCAAACATAGCTAATTCCCCCCCCCCTAATACATGAATTAAAACAAGAAAAGTGCCATGAAAGAGACGCCACGGCACTGCTTCACACACGAGAAGCAAAAATAAGAGCTGAAAGACCCCAGAATGCGGCTTGCCGTCGTATCGAGCCGTTTAACGGTTTTCTCTTCCCTGGGTATTCTCTATCCAGACGTTTTAAAGACACAAATTCGATTGTCCCCAAACTCCCTCGCTTCCCGAGGCGCTGCGGCAGAGATCCAAGGTTTTTTTTGTTTGTTTGTTTTTTGTTTTTTAGCCGATGAGCTGAGATATAAAAATAACAAGTTTGTTGTGAAGCTTGGAATCTTTGCTGCTATTATAATGGGTTGGAAAAACATATTTTTTCCAGCATGTATTGTGGTTATTTTTTTGTGTAGTGACCACAGCCTTGGGACTGAGTGGATTTGCTCTGGGTGTAGTGGGCACTATCTTAGGGATACATTAAAGTACTCTGAGTAAGCCTTAACCACTTGTGAGTACTTTAATATCCATTCTTCCGAAAAAGAAAACACCTAAAGTAGAAGCTGCAGCGCTTCAGCTGCTCTCCTCCTCTGCGGTTCTTGCCACCGATTGGCTAGCATGATCACAGGGTCTGAACAGAGGTCAGTGTATAACATCTCCTGCACCGAAGATCGTTGGACGGTGGGGAAAGCGGCAGATGCACAATGGGGGGGGTTCTGCAGAATCCTCCATGCATTTCCTAAGAGGACGAACGTTTAAAGCAGGGGTGTCCAAAAGGCGGCCCTCCAGCTGCTGCAGGACTACATCTCCCATACCCCTCAGCCAGCCCCTTAGCTGAAGGAGCATTATGGGAGATGTAGTCCTGCAGCAGCTGGAGGGCCGCAGTTTGGACACCCCTGGTTTAAAGGGACCACGCAGCATGCGTATGATGACTGGAGCGTCCCTTTCATTTTCCTGGAGGATCCAGTTGGCTCCACTCTGTTTATAATCGTATTTTCCGGTTTCGTTTGGTTAACTTGGTTCGTTTCCTTCTATCCCCAATTCCTTTGACATATTATAAAAATCAGAAATAGCCGTTCTCGGGCAGCGGACGGTTCCCGGGCCGTAGAAATAGGCCGTACGTCTTCACGCATCCGCGTCAAACGGCAAAGAATGTTTGATGCGGATATTTGAAGGTCGTTTCTTTTATTCCGTTGATTTATTCAGTCGTCTCTCTCTCTCCTGTAATCGCGGGTTTGAAGGTTTTCTGATGCCCGCTTTGGTATGCAGTACACCCATTTGGGGGGCCTTATTTGGAATGAATTTATTTTGATCCGACGGCTCGGAGTTACAGGAGTGATAACAGGCCGCTAGCGGAGAGATCAGTTTTGACACAGAAAGATGCGTCTTGGGCGGAATTCTTCACGGTTCTGATATCTCTCTGCTTTTGTGTTTTTCTTTGCTTAATCCTAATTTGACATCCCTACAGCTCGGGAATCGGCAATTTGATGCCAAATATTCACATTCCAGATACACACGATTTTCACTCGGACTCATAGCTGAAAAATGATTAAAGGGACGGCGAAAGTCCCGCTAACGCCGCCGGAACTCTTTTAATTAAAATTCTCTAACGCGTTAACGAGGGTGCGTGAATTTTACAAATCCTACAGTTCTTTGCCGATAAAAGTAAGTATTATACGGTATGGGTATTATAAACCCCCTTATGTGTATGCCATGGTAGCGGCCATCTTCCTGCTCTCAGGATTTCGTGGCCCCTCGTTATTATTTCTCCCCAGTTGTTTGGTGGGAGATGATGTTCTACCCGGCTACAGCCTATTAATGGCCGGGCTATTATTGTCACAAATCTCAGTTTATCAAGGTAGAAATCCGGGGAGGGCTGAACCTTCTGGCCCAAGAAGCAAGTAAAGCCAAGTGGCCTCTTGCCCCCCCCCCCATTCGCACTGGGACACATATCTACACACTTACACACTCACGCTGACATACACTAACGTACACTTACTCATACTCACTAGCACACCCTAACACCCTAACAAACACTCCCTCTCACACCACTTACACATACACATTCATGCCAACACACATACACTTACACATACACACTCATGCTCACATACTTACACAGACACCCTCATGTTCACATAAGCACACACACTCATGCTCACTTACACATACACACTCATGCTCACATACTTACACAGACACCCTCATGTTCACATAAGCACACACACTCATGCTCACTTACACATACACACTCATGCTCACATACTTACAGAGACACCCTCATGTTCACATACACACACACACTTATGCTCACTTACACATACACACTCATGTTAACACTTATGCATTCATTCTTTCTCGCTAAAAGATGCAAGGGTGACGGCGCCCCTCTATTTTTTCCATTGACTTTTGATGAAGACTTTATAAGAGTACTACTACGGTATTAATACTCACCTCTCCTACTTCCCACCCCTATGCCTAATTTCCACTCTCAGATCTTTATTTACTGGAAAATGGAGTCTGTAAACATTGTTTGTTACCGTTTTAGATCATTTATTTTCCTTTTCACCTGTTATTCAGCAGCCAAGAGTGGGAGAGACTAATTGCCCCGCGCCGTGCTGTCCTCCAGAGCTGCCCCAATTAAATCTCCTGTCTGTCTCTGGTACGCGGCCGTGGAGAGTAACAGACCTCGGCGTGGGAAGCCCGCCGGCCTTAGAATACCGTTCCACGCAAGCGACTCCTAGAACCGAAGGATCGCTCCTGCTTGCCCCCGGCCTTCCCTGCGATAAAATGATTAAGTCTCCCGCAGTAACTCAAATCGTTTGCAGACGCCCTGACGGTCCTGCTGGTGATCTGCAATTTGCTGTCCAAGGTCCTGTAGCCAAGATATACGCAGCGGCAGCGTTCATCGTAACAAAAAGCGAAGCCAGCAGCTCCTTTTACCGCTGTCTGCCTGTTGAGCGCTTTAATAGCCGGCTCGCTAGCAATTAGGGAAAAATCTATGCTACATATTTTAAGCGGGGTGGTGTTAATTGACTAAAACAACTAGCGCAGCAGCTATGCACGTGCCAAGTCTTATGGTAATAAAGCGAGCGCATCGGCTGTACGCTGGGACTCGCATCCCTATCCGAATGGTGCCTGCGCAGTAAGGTCCCAGCATTGACCGGTGTTTGGCTACCTGGCGCTTGTAGAGCTCGCTAAATAAACACTTTGAGCCAGATGTGGATAATTAATAAGTATGGTAATTGTTCTGTAATGCTTTTTGGGGGGTTAATTAGTCAGTTGAATTATTTATGATAATTCCATGTGGTCGGCAGCTTAAAAAAATGCTCATAGAATGGAAAAAGAATCAGTGGGTTTCTACAGAAAATAAGTGTATTTCAAAGTGTTCTGCAACATATACATTTTTGGTAAAACATATGGAATTATGGCCAGATGGACCAGGTAAGGACTAAAAGCAGAGCAGTAAGTAGGGATCTTGGCGAAGTCAGAAGTCGCACCGCATGCTGATGTTTCATCCGCTTCCAAAAGCAGTGGGAAGCACAATGGGAAGCACAGGGAGACGCAGGGACTTTGCCCCTCTTGCCCCAGGGTAGTTATAGCCCAGGCTGATCAGAAGGCGGTATGGGGTAAGGAGTTGGACCTCACTACCTATTGGCCAGAATAAGAGTATTAAATATATCCCGACCTAGTAGCACCTCTTAAACCGTTTGCCTTTAATGGCAGCTTTTCATGTACATATTAGCCCAGCTCCGTTCTTTATCTAAAACGTTTGTTTCTTTTTCCTCCCTCAGTTTGAAAAAGAAAAACAGCATGATATCCGTTCCTTCTTTTCACCCAAACCTGACGCAGAGAAGAAACGCAAAAGAGTTGAGAGCGATGAAGAGACAACGTGTGTCGAGGAAGAAGAGCAGAAGGAAGGAGCAGCCCAAGAGGTGGTCACGTTGGACAAGGATGGCTCTGCGGGGGGCGACGAGGTCATTGACGTCGACGCGCTTTTCACAGAGGACAACTTTGAGCAGCAAACCAAGCGATTCCGTCCCACAGCGGCACAGACCCCCAAAAACACCAACCCGCGTAAGAGGAAGTCTTGGAGCGGAAGACCGTCTGCCTTGTTCTCCACGCCAAAGGCTCGCGGTCTTTCTGAAGGTACTTCGCTCGCTCCCCAAAGACCTCCCCGGGTGGAAAAGCAATGGGACTGCGCGTCGTGCACGTACACCAACAGCTCCCTGCTTCCTTACTGCGAGATCTGCGAGAGCCCCAGAGACAACGCATGTAAGTAGAGTGGGATTTCTTAAATGAATTATTTAATAAGGCGTGGGGGGGGTTCTGCTTTGGTTACATTGTATGTTACGTTTCTGCTTTGGTTACATTGTGTATTATGTTTCTATAGATGTGACTATCCCTTAGATTGGAAATTGTTCCAACATTTTAAAGACGGGTCGCAAATATCCTAAAACTCTACTTCTCTCTCTACTTTGTGTTCCTAACAGACCTGTTCTTTATACGGCGATATATTTCCAAATAGATGGACCATGCGTTACGGCGCATGTTCCCCAATCGATGTAATATTATCTCTTGAGATTAAACTAATGTGCTGCACCTTCGAGGGATCTGCATGGTTATTGCTCCCCTTTGTAGGCAATTTTGTAATTGCACCCAATTCAGACATCATTTGTAAAGAGCTGGAGAAGGAAAGCAAAGTATTAAGCTAGTTCTGCCACCTTTTGCCACTCAGCTTAAAAGATACATTGACACCCCCCCCCTTTATATTCTTTTAAAGATCTCACACAATAATTAGGGAGAAAAAGCAAGACCTGGGGCAATTCTCAAAGCTTTGAATTTTAAAAGTGACCTGATTTACCCTTGGCTCACTTCCTAAGCTGGTAACAAACAAGTCGTGGAGAATAAACCTTATTACCGTCTTTATGTCCCCTATATGTGAATTGAGTTATAGGGGAAATACATTGTCTGCCCCAACGCAGTTGTGGGTTATAGGAAAACCTTGATAAAATGCGATTGCATTCCATGCGCATCCGCAGATGTTTTTTTTTTTTCTCCAGTACATTATGCAGAACAAAATACCCCTGCTTTCCTATATCTGCACTAATGATACCCTGAGCTTTAGCAAACCATAATTCTAGGGGTTTATTGTTGCTAATTATATAGCTTCAGGGAGCTGATACAATTACATCTGTACAGCGATCAGATTCTGGTACATTTCATTCAATAAAAATATTTCATAATATCTTTAACAGCGAATGCATTTAAAAAAAAAAAAAAACAACAAAAAAAAATAAAACCGAAATGAAGGAACGCGAATGAGGTTATGCATATTTAAAATGCCTACACGGGGCGACAGAAACACCACCTGATCGTGAGTCTGCGAAATGTGTCTCCTGCGAAAGTGAAAGGTGCCAATTTCTGTCAAAAACGTATGTTCCAAGCTCATATGGCATGGCATTAGGCTGGCACAAATGGACATTTCTGATTAATGTCAGCGGGATCCGAATTCGTTGGGCAGAAACGCATGTCCTGTTTCCATGGCAGCAAATAAGCCTAACGTTCATAGCCCCGCTGGTTTCTTTCCCGTTCTGGAGATTTCTGATCAAAAGGGCAATGAAATTATAGATTTTTAGTTCTTTCACAGGCTAATGATGCTGCGTGTGCATTACATGCTAGCTACCTGCCAGGTATCACGGATCATGAGCTGAAGTTTTTGCTGAATATCACGAAAGTTTAAATGTCACCCAAAGTTGAGATATTTTCTCGGCGGAAGTTAAATTAAAAAAAAAAGAAGAAAAGTCATAATTTTGTTACCGGGGGGCGAGACGCTGTAAGTTGGATGAGATGTGGTTTCATGTTTTAGATACAGCTGAATGGGCCGTGCGATATGTTGGGTCGCTTTCCCTGCTCAAGCCCCGCACGGAGTTAACGCTTTATGGCAGAGCTGATGAAGTCCTGCATATGTAAAGAAGTCCTTTCCCCCCATAGACTTTCATTAGTTATAGAGTCCCTCTTGGTCATTAAGACCAAGGCATTCTGCTGTTCACCTCAAGGCAGTACAACATGGAGTCCACCTGGTTAATAATGAGTTTGGGTATTTTACTAGCGCATCCGTTACCTCACTGTCCTTAAGGTGACAGAGGATTCTGGGAGTTGTACTTAACCTCTCTAGGACCGTGATTGGACGGCACTAATAAGGTGTTGTCTGAATAATTTGTATGGTAAGTAGTAATAGAGTGTAAGCTCCCAGGAGCAACGACTCTCTTCTGTACTATAAGTTATCAATGTGCGTCAATTTTAATTTGTATATATTTTTTTAACTTAAACAAACAAGGCATATACAAGAAAACCAAAAATTACTCCAGTAAATTGATATATATGAGCAAATATAACGCAATACTTAATATATAGGAGATGCCAAAAACATATAATTTATATATTTTCATTTTAATTTCGCTCCCTAGTAATAGCGTTACAGAGTCTGCGGGCGGTCTATTAATAAACGTTGTGTAATAATGCTCCTTCCGGACAGTTTAATGACTCCGGGTTTTAAGCCCCCCGTATCTCTTTATAGTCGCTGTTCCTTTTTGTATATTCTGGTGGGGGTTAGAATTGTAATATTTACATGCAAATAGGTTTTCTCCCAACAAAACGCTGCTTAATGCGTTTCCTTGACATGGCTTAAAATTTCCCATTTCCCTTTTTGCTGACTTTTTTCTCCCCCCCCCCCCCTGCTTTCTCCGAGGACAGGCTCCGAGAACGGGAACGCTGGAGACGGCATCCGGGACGAGAAAGAAAATCAAAAGAAGAATGATGTGGATAATGAGCTCATTGAGAGCACTCAGCGGGGGGCCGCCGCGTCTCCTGCTTGCGGTTTACGGGGGGGCCGTTTAGTAAATGCGGAAAACGAAAGCGTAGAAGCCCACCCAACGCAGAGCTCAGGTGCTGATGGACCAGGTAATAGGCGACGCTCATGTCCTTCCTGACCGGCGTCCATAACCTTTCCATTGGTCGATCGATGCCTCTTTATCTCCATTGGCTAGAGATTTGCTTTACAATATTCAGCTTAATTAACCTTTTTTTTTTATTACTTTTTTTTCTCACAACATGATTCCTTTTTTGAAATGGCAACTTCTGCTTTGATTATTATTTATTCTTATTCCAGAAATATTTTGTTTTTTTTGTGTATTCCTTCCCTTCCATCCCACCGCAAGAATGCTCTGTTAAAAGGCACTAAACTGGCCCTGTATAATGGATAGTTAAATTCGCATCACCATCTTACCCATGCATTATTTGCCCATTTTGCAGGGAAAGTTAATGGTTAATTAATGGCCCTGCACAGTGCATAATTAAAATAGCAAGAGTAGATGTTTACACTTATATGCAAAGACTCCGTCCCTCCATCGTATCTCCTCTCCCCTATAGCAGAGTTTTATACTCCGTGTCCTCGTTCCTGTGTTTGCAGATCATTGTTCCCCGGCGTGTGATGGATTGCTGTTCTGTGCCAGCAGACATACCGATAGAATCTATTTATATGGCAAGGTATGTACAAAATGAGTATACTGTCACATGTTAAGGGCCGGAAGAGAACCTGCGGAATACGAACGCTTATTCTATCTCTTATACATTCTATTTATGTGCCTGAAACCATAAAAAAGGCTGAAATGTAAAATGTGCCTAAAATTAAGGCTAAAATGTGCCACGGCAGCTTCTTTTATCCCAGGTGTATCTTAAAAAGAAACCATTTTTTTGTAATTGCTGAAATTTGGAGATTTTGTCTCGTTTTCCGCATCCTAGATGTTTTTTTTTTTTTTTTACAATCCATTTTCTGCCTGCGTGTAGTTCGAGAATTGAACCTAGCGGCCCCCCCGTAGTGCCTTTGGCACAGAAAACCGCTACGCAGGTGCATGCCGGGGCAGAGGCAGATCTGCCGACTCGTAGAACCCCCTCCGTAAGGCACCATAACACTTTCCGGGTTTTATTCCATAAATAAAATCATGGAAGCCGTTAAGCAGCCGTTGCTTTTAATCTGCTGCAGCGCGTACGGAGCGGCGGGTTCGTTGGCGGAAGCGTGCATCGTGCCCACGATACGTTGGGGAGGCAGCGCTTGTCCCTTAATAGGACTTTGTTATCTGTACTGTTTTGGTCGTAGAATCTCAGGGACAGTTTAATGTCTCCGGCAGCCTCACCGTAGAAGAATGTGTATTGGGGCACAATGTGAGCGCTTCAATGCGTGTTCTTTCATAACAAACGGAATAAAATATCGCATGGAAGAGCTGCTGCGGAACGCCAACATCGATTGGCTGCTTAGAAAAGGGGCAAATGCGTATAGAGAACCCCCACTTTGGGTGGCATCAAGATTATAGCGATAGCCCAGCATATAACACGGGCAAAGCGCAGGACAATTAACCGTCCGGCAGCCATGATGTTCAATAATCTTAAAAGGTCCTTGTATTTTTTTCAGTGGTACTTAAGCTCAAATGGATTACCTGGGGCATAGATCAATGTATTTATTTATTTTTTAAATAATAAGATTAAATTAAATCGGCACTAAAGAGGTCTTCGTGCTCCTGAACCCGTTATAATCCGTGTCGGCTTTTTCCATCTAGGACGGGGAGCCGTTGAACCGTAATTTCATTCCTTTGGATATCGTATTGGGAAACTGGGATGATTTACCCGAAGCGATGCAGCAGAAACCAAACAGGTTATTGGTAAGAAAACTCATTTCTGGAGGAGCTCGATGAGCAGCGCCGCGCGTTTTATCTGTTTCCGTATAAATTGGAAATGCCTCCTGACACCGGCAGCCGAATTACGAGGGGTTTTAATTGACTTGCAAACCTATTACTTCCCGCGCGTTAAAACCGCTCTAAACATCGATGTGTTTTAAGGGATTGGGTATCACCAAGTATCTCAGTAAATCCCAGCAGCCCAGGTGTTACGGGGCCCCTAGGTCTCTTTTTTTTGTCACAAATCAGATATTCATTCGTTTTCTGCAGCTCCGCTTCTTCTCTCGCCTCGTCTTGTTCCTCTTACTTCATCCGCTCCTCGGGGGTATCGGCTCCGTTAACCGCGCCTCCCGGGGCACTTCTGCAAAAAGGGCGGAGCCTCCACGCGCACCCTGTCTCCTGATAGATGGAACGGGGAGAGGATGTTCCCGGGGGGGGGGGGCACGCAGTGGCTCCGACCTCCGACCTTTTGATGAAAGAAACAGGTGCTGGACCTGGTCACCCAGACCAAGGTAACGCAGGCCAGGACGGTTTAAGAAGGTCACCTTGGGCTGAATTCTTCCATTGGGATAAATCTTTATTAGAATCTGATCACAGAAGCCACTCTTTATAATACCCCCAAGTTCCAGGGGTTGCTGCCCCCCCCCTCCATTTTTTTGTAAAACGTTTACATTTTTTCTATTACCATCAAAACACTTTTTACCTCCTAAAATTTAAACAACATTTTTGGTGTAATTGCAGAAAATGATCATTTCTTTCTCTGTTGCTTTTAAAATAAATGTCAGCGTTCCGTTAATAGCCATTCTCGGTGTCCTTTAGCCGGATTTCTGGGAATTATAAGGTTTTTCTCGCTTAGTACATGAGGTATCATCACATCAGAGGCTATTGCAGTGTCCTGGCTTCATGTAAAGCGAGTGAATGAGATTGACGTGATCCGTCCTTCATAAATCCGCCTCGGCCCCCGGTAATAATAATAATGTCGCCCGAAGCGTTTCCCAGGATGTTATTCCTTAATAGCCCGGACGGTAACTTCCCCGCTGCATATGTCAGCCTTCCCGGGCTATAATTATACTTCGCTATCTGCAATCCCTGCTGTGTCTTACTGCGGAGATACGGAAAGCAACTCCTTCGAGCTTATCAAACGGAGATACTTCTACTATATATATATATATATATTCTGATCTGAGAGTGCTATGATATTGTGCTTTGTTGCTATGCAAATAGAAGCTAGTACAGTCAGGGAATCTACCGAGAGGGTGGTAGATCGGTGGAACAGCCTCCCAGCAGAAGTGGTAGAGATTAACACAGTGAGGGAATTTAAGCATGCGATAGAGGGGGCAGAACGGGCCCAATTTGTAATGTATTTTGGGGGTAATTACTGGGCTCAGTCAAAGTTTGCTAAAACCTCGTCGAGGTTAGAGCCGAGACAGAATATATAACCATGCGCGCTAATCGCCCTATATATAGCCGAGGTGTTGGGTATATATATATATTTTTCCGCGGCGTGCGATTGCAGCGAATTCAGACAAGTGCTGCTAACGTCTGCTTTGCCCAAAATAACCGCGATATTCTGACACCTCCACGTTCCTGCGGAAGCGAACGCCGCCCGGCGCCTTATTACTTCTCTTCCTCATTTACAGGATTACCCACTGTGATAATTCATTAATATGCCTTTCAGCTTAACCCTTCGCCGGCCGGCTCAGTGCATGTCAGCGGAGGCCCCAGAAAACGAATACGTTGCGAAATCTATTAACCCCTTTCGTGCCAGAAAGTCACCGGTCCGGGCTTGTTGTCTTCTACCACATCTCTAATTCTTGGCAGAGCTTTAAACCCCCCTCCTCCGTGGCATTTTAAGGGTTAAAGCAGGATTGTGATGGCGTCCTCACTGCGTTATGAATGTATATATATATATATATATATATAGGTTTGTATAATATTGTTTTATGTAGTTTTTTTCTGTTAAATGTTATAGGTGAACTTAAACCACTTCCAGTAATAGGGGCGTCAGCTCAGATGTGTTTTTATAAAATGAATAAATTAACGCAAACTAGAGGCGCCAGCATGGATCCTGGATGTATCCCCTCGTACTGTATATGGTTATTAAAATCAGATATCCGGCCCCCGAAACGCTTCACTTCCATCCCGCGGGTATTGACCGGCTAATACCCCAACCCCTTGTTTGCCAGCGGATATCATTTAGGGTTAAAGTTTATGTAAATTTACACCTTTTTTCCATGTTGGTCCAATAAAAAAGTACCAACGTTATCCAAAGATTTAGCTTTCCGTGGGGCCAATACCGGTATATATAATAATAATAATAATAATAATATTATTATATAAATGGATATTATATATAATTATATTATTATTATTAACAATATTATTTATATTATTGTTAATATTATAGACATTTGGTGCATTGTTCGGATTGTATGTAGCAGACGTGTGTGATTAGCCGTGTAACACGCGAGTACCGCGTGGAATGGGGTAATAGCAGCGCCGGGTATTTAAAAAAAAATGAATAAAAGCAAAGAGAGAGAAATGTGTTAAAATGCAAAAACGACACATAGAAAACTCATATTTTTAGCCCGTGTTAATTGGCCGCACGTCGGAGGGTCTCCGATATATATCCCCGAAATGTGTATTAACGACTTAAACGCAGATTTCTCTAATCTGGTATCGTTTCTTCTCCCCGCTGAATGCCAGGAGATTCTATTTTAGATTTCCGTGTTCATGGTAACGAGGCGGTCTTCAGGCTGCAGCTTCCATTCCGATTTCTTCAGCCCTCCCTGCTGTCCTCGGGGTTATTTGAACATTTAAAGACGCAGATCACGTGTCTATGATAGATTGCTGATTATATTAATGTTTAATGAAGGAGGCAGAATTTTATGTGGACGTTACCGATTCCCCCGTTGGAACACTAAATATGTCCGCTAAATGCAGTAACGGGGCCGGCCGGCACCTTTATCTACAGACATGCGGGCGATATTCCGTTCTGCCGAAGCACCACACTGAGCCGATGCTTTATGGCTATGCTAATGAGCTCCTGCATCTATAATGAAGTCCTTTCTTCCTTAGACTTTCATGAGTCACAGGGTCCCTCTGGGTGATTAAGACTGAGTCATTCAATGTCTTTAGTGTGTCTACTAGAATGGGTTTAGGCAACGGCCAGAACACGTATGAGACCAGCGTGCAGCTCTGTAAAAATATATGAAAACCACAAACGTATTTGCAATGAGCCACAATTTTTCCTTTTAATTGAAGTTTGTTTTGTTACCCAAAGTCCTGAACTTCTTCCTTAAAAACTTAAAAGGCATTTTGGGGAAAGCGTTCTTATTTCCAGTTGTTTGTTAAAATGCATTTCTTTTGATATGGATTAGATTGTCTCTAAAGGGGGTGTCTAAAACCCTTCAATCTGTATGGGGGGGAGAGTGGGGGGCGCCTGTGTTTTTCCGGCGGGCTATTCTCACCCTTTTCTCTCTTTTCCGCTAGATTTTACGGTTTGTGCGAGAATGGAACAGCCTGACGGCCATGAAGCAGAGGATTATCAGGAAAAGCGGTCTGATATTCAGCAGCCCCGTCCTGGCCCTGGAGAACCTCTCAAAGCAGCAGCCGGCGCACAGCAGCACTAAGAGGTCCGATTATACCCCCCGTCTCACCTGAGAAAGCAGAACATGCGCGGCGAGCCTCTGTGATCAGCACCCCGCGCCCTTCCACACACAAAATGAACCTTATTGTGCGGCCCGGATTAAGTCAACCGCCGAAGAACAAATTGCCTGCCTCGCGGGGACATGTTCTTTATATAAATATATTTTATTATTATTATTATTATTCTGCTGCTGCATAACCATCTAAAGCCATTAACCCTGTCGCTCGAAGTTTATTCCTTTTATCCGTACGGATGTAGCGTTTGGATCTGTGCCCCCCTTCTGGAACCTGGCGTGGAACCTGGGTCTATATACCTATATATATATATATATCCCATACTAGGGATCAGCCCGGGGCTGGGCGACCCTGAGAATTGTGCCAATTCCCTCCAAGACCCCGAGGCTCAGGGCAAATCCTTGGTGGGGGTCCCGGTCAATTTTCTTTCCCAATTTATGTCTATAGAATGGTCCAGGTAAAGGTCTGAAATCGGGTTCTGGATCTCACAACAAGTGTCGCTGGGACCTAATTGCCTGCGCCGCGCATGGTTTACACTCCAAACGGCCCGCAATGTCTGTAATTGCCCCTCGGCCCCCCTATTATCAAAGGCAGGGTATGTTATTGAAGGTGTTTTCTATAACATTTCGGATTACTTGGCTTAGTCTGAGCTCTGGTTTTGCCCTT
The DNA here is from genome assembly GCA_009364415.1 of Spea multiplicata. NCBI lineage: Eukaryota > Metazoa > Chordata > Amphibia > Anura > Pelobatidae > Spea > Spea multiplicata. The sequence continues at coordinate 25,405 of VKOC01002806.1, read as the reverse complement.
GTCGCCCCCCCCCCCCCCCCACGTGGCTCTCAACCCTCCCTTCAGGCGATAACCTAAAAAGATTCCCCAATAACAGGTAAATAGAGTTAAATAGAGCGGCTCCTCCGAGCGGTGATGGAGCGGATATCGGAGCGCGGCTCGCTTTAATGACTTGCGTGATATATACATATAATTGTTTGATCGAATTGGCTTCCCAGGTACCTGACCAAAGAAGACGTGGCGGCCGCTTCATTAAGCAAAGTTCAGAGCGGCGGGGGAAGCGTGCGGATAATCAGCAGGGAATCCACGTCGTCCGTCAAGGAAAAGGTGTCGTTAAGTAGAGTGTCGGGAACCCCTGCCATGTAAGTGCCGCGGACCGTCACGATTGCAGTGATTTACCGACACGGCGACGCTTTTCATCCTTTTCCCTGTAAAAAAATGTATTTCCGAGAAATAGGAACACTCAAGCCTTTTTTGAAAAATATATATTTTTTTTTTAAATACACAAACGGCATCGACGTTACGCTGGATACGTTCAGATTTTTAAAGCTTGATACAAAAATATAGTCTTATGGGCCATCAGGGTCATGAAATGATTACACAGGTTGTGTCGGCTCAACATGTGACAAATCATAAAAACCAGGTAAAGCAGGGAAAAGGAGCTTCGCGGAAAACATTCCCTGTTTTTTTTTTTTGCGTCCCGGGGGGGCATTATTCGCAGAAGTTTCAAACTAAATTGTTAACGCGTTACGTCGCGATGGTTATTTTTTACACGAGCGCCTTTACTGAGTGCAGGCGGCTGGAAATGGTCACTGACCCCCTTTCTGAGGGTGAAGCCCCCCCGCGTTACAGGCCTGTGAAGGGTACGCCGGACACCGAGCGGGAGGGATGACTTCACCTCCTTTAAATAAATAATATTGCTCCCCCCGGGGCTGTTAGCTGCAGCGTTATTAGTGACCAGCAAATGTCAGCGGGAATTCGGCGTCCCCAAACATCGTCTCTCCGCTGCCGCCGCGGACTGGAAGCAGGAGACGCGCGTTTAAAGGGACCGGACGGGCAAATCTGTGTCGTTATTTCCCCAAATATTATGCCCGGCGGCTCGCACGGCGTTTACAACTTTACAAACATTGTCATAAAAATAGTCGTAATCACACGTTCCCCCGCTGTTATGTATCCGTGTATGTCGTGTATCACGCGTGTGGCTGTGACATTGTATATTGGGGGTAACTGAGCAGGTTTTGGCATCACAGACATCCTTTAAGAATACGGCAAAGGTTCGTCCTTCTCGGAGTTTAATCCCTGATTGCCAGTGGGATTTAAAAGCCGGGAGCCACAGGGCCAGCATCTTACGCTCATTCTTCTCTCTGGGAGGTCCGGCCGCCCCTAGGTTAGGGTTAGAGTGTGTAATAGGAGCTTGCGCTCGTTCCGCAGAGCCCCCCGTGCACCCGAGACCCCCGCGGCGCGTAAACCTTTTGCCGCCTGTCACATTTTCCGTTTAGCCCTGGTGGTGGAATCTTAAGCCTCACGCTGGTTTCATCGCCGCCTCAAAGAAGCCGATATATTCCGAGGTTACGGCTTTTATAGATCGGCCGTCACCCCTGCGAAGAAGCTGCTCTCTTCTATCATTGTTGCCTAGCAACAGTCTCCCAGCTCCACCCATATCCATCTCGCTACCCAGGGATGACTATATTATAAATATAAATACATCGCTACCCGTCCGGTCACTCCATGAGCGAAGGCTCCTTCCTAAAAAAATAAATTAAAAAGGTGTGTTTTGGGTTTTTTTTTTGTTTTATTCCTACATCAGTTATTAAAGATTATTCCTGGGAGGCAAAATCAGTGGCTACTCAGAAAGATGATATCATATTCAACGGGGCAAAACATAAAAGGCGCAGGTCTTCTAAACTGTTCACCTCCCCGGTTTCAGTTCTCTATGTAAAATCAAGGGGTTAAAGATGCTTGCGTAATGTCTTATAGATGTCCGTGTAACCCCTTGTCTGCCAGATCCTTCACAAGGTTCCCCAAGACCCAGAACGTGCCCGTTTGCTTGTATTCCTACGATTTAGTAACGGATTGAATAAAGTAACGTCGTGTGCGTCGGTCCTTCTAAGATGACTTTTTGTCTTTCCGTTTAGTCCTGAAGAAGGAGGCGATCGGCAGCCGGCCGGCCTCTCGGCGGCTGGACTCGACGGCTCCTCGTTGAAAGGTTACCTGCAGGCGGTAGACGGCGCCGGGAACCCTCTCTGCCTTCACTGCCAGCAGTCGTGCAGCCACCGCGCCGCCACGGCCCTCACCGCAGACTGGGATACCAGGTTTTGTTCTCAAAAATGCCAGGACGAGTTCTTAGTTCGCTCGAGCCAAAGCTACATGAGGGCCAAGGTCTTCGAGACGGAGCACGGGGTCTGCCAGCAATGCTGTCTCAACGCTCACGAGCTTTACTTGAGTGTGAGAGATGCCCCCACGGCCAGGAGGAAAACTCTTCTGGAGAGCACCTGGCTGGCGCAGCTTCCGGTGGACCAGGTAGGCGACCGTTAACTGCCAACCGTTTGCGTATCGTGCCCTAATTTACATTTACGAGTCGGCTGTTTCATGCCTTCAGTGCCAGTGAATGGCGATAGCGGCGGGGTACGGGGGGCAGGGAAGAAATGCGAACGAGCGAAAACTGGGTCACTCGGAGCGATACCTGACGTTCACAAGGCTAATAAATCCCAGAGCGATCCCAGGGGGGAGATCGTTTCGGTGGGGGCTTCGCAAGATATACATTAAATACGTAAACTTCAGCAGAAGCTGCAGGAAAATCCGCATCACGCAGCCCCCGAGAGGCCGCGTTACTGGTAATAATCCAGCGAATACACGATGGGGCGCCCCATTTAAATTGGGCGCAGGAGGGAGAGACGTTTTTTGGGGCTGCAGCTGTACATTAGGAACGTATTTATCATCTCACTTTTTGGGGTTTCCGCTGATATTGGAATCAATCTGTTATTTTTGAGATTACGTAGGAATTGTAAAAACGACACTTTATTGAGCATTCTCTGCGTACCCCCCCCAAACCCGATGTCTTTTATTATTATATAGATACCTGGCCTGTAACGTATTTCCATTCTATATGACGTTTAGAGTAATAAAGCTGCCTTATAACTGATAGCTGATACCAAGGCTGGACGCCCCGGCACATTTGTGGCTTCTTTCTCCTAGTTGAACGAGCTGATAAAGAACCCCACGGAGGGCCAGTTCTGGCAGGTGGATCATATCAGACCCGTGTACGGCGGGGGAGGGCAGTGCTCGCTGGACAACCTGCAGACTCTGTGCACCGTCTGTCATAAGGAGGTAGGGATGATGTCATTTGTCATTTTTTTGGGGTCACATTATTTTATAGAAAATATAATTAGAATACAACACAATCTCTGAGCATCCTTTTCCCACAACTCTGTGCGTTTGATACACGATTCCGACGCCAGCGTTGGGAAGGCTGATGGTTTTAATATTACGTTGTGATTGATATCGGACCCCCGATAAAACAGCTTCTCGTCCCCGGAGCGGTTGCCGTAGAATCTGACTTTGTACAAGCAGAGCAGCGGCGTCTATTTCTGATCCCATAATTGAATAGACGAGCTGATTGCTCTACCTTTACCACTCTGCGCCTCGCTTATTCTCTCGGTAACCCCATAGAGATGAGTTCAGGGCATCGCCAGGTTCCTTGTTGAACCCAGCAGAGAGAGCAAAACAAAACGAGCGAATATGTAAGACAGCACATTAACCCTACGCTCTCCAGTGAGCAGCTTCTCGCGTGTATCAAGAGGAGGCGCTCGGGGATCCGGCCCACGCGGGTATCACTCGGAATAGACGGCACAGTAGTCTCCTCCTGGTTCTTGCGCTGTTCTTTTACTCCCTGCGCAGCTTGACCCTTAAACCTGCCTTTATTTCTGCTTTCCAGAGAACAGCCAAACAAGCTAAAGAAAGAAGTCGAACAAAGAAGCTTTCCATGGCCTCGAAATACGGCTCGGACATCACGAAATTCTTTTCCAAAGCCTAGAAGATCCCGGTTCCGGGTCGAGTCCGCTGCCTGTTACCCTTGTAAATTCCAAATCAAATAATATTTTAGGCGATGTCCGCTATCCCTGCTGTTTTGCACTCAGAGCTGATTAGATTTTTGGATGTTTTTTTGTATACAGTAACAATGTCACAAATAAAATACATTTCTTGTTCTTGTTGAATGATTGGAAAACATGGCGCTTTATTCGGACCCCGCTTTGTTTAAGCAAAGTAATTGGTGAAATGTATTAACCCCTCGCTCACTATATTTTGGGTTTAACTGACCCTCCATTGCCGTACTCCCGGTGAACGCAAGACCAGCAGGATTTAAACTCTCCCCGCGGGAATTCATCGTTCTCAGAGATCCAGACTGTACCCTGATTGTGGCCGTTTCCAGGCTGCAATGAGAAGAAAACTAGCAAATTGCCATTTCTGTACTTTATTTCAGTCCCCGGCCCGTTTCCCCTGGCGTTATATGTACTCCAGACACAGAAGGTACGTTTTAAGAATAAATAGCCATAATGGTACCTCGTTTTGTTCTGTGTGTAGCGCCTATGCAGACAGCTCGAGACTGCACAGGGGTTTTGTAGGCATTTAGTTGATGATTAAACAATTATACCAAACACATGCTAATGATCATCAATTTAATACGTAGGTTGAAATAAAATACGGGAAAAATAAAACCTCTTCCAGGCAGAAGTTTCGGGGTGAGATCGCTGGGCTTGACCTTAAGAGGAAAACTGGGGTGCAAACATCTGTTTTATGCCTCTAAGACCTGGAAGATTGAAAGGACCAAAAAGAATCGTCTGGAATATCAGGTAGCCTATCTTTTGCTCGGTGTTTTTGGAATAAATTGCTAAATTATTACCTGCAAGCGCCGCTTTTATTTTTATTATTTCTTTAGTAAAACGCGTAAAATATATTAAAAGAACTGGTAGGAAGAAAAAATGTCTTTGGGGATCTTGGGACAAACAGAGCAATTTATACCATTTTTATTGAATAAACAGATTGATGACGCATAAAAGCTTATGGTTTCCACGCTTTGTTAATAAATCCCATCAGTGGCAGAGGAAGCCGTCTTGGGCTTCTGACATCAAACGCGGGCTGACCATTCGAGCAGCCGGATTCCTTTCCGAGACGCCCCGACGTTTCCAGTGCGAGGAGTGATTAATTCCACGAAGCGGCCCGGGGTTCTGAGCCGACCTTCCCAATTAAAGCTGACACTCTGTATAAATCGCATGCAACAATTCACACCCCTGCTCGGCAATCACCTGTTTCTGGCATCGTTTTCCACGTCTCGGTCTCTGATGTACAAGGTGTTGAGTTTTGTGAACTGGAACGTGATGTGACGCTGCTTTATCAACTCGATACATTTAACACTTTTTTTCTTTTTCTGCTATGCGCTGCAGTTATTTTTTTTTTAACACCCTCCCTGCTGTAATGAGCATATTTACTGACGGGGCTTTTACCATGGGGCAAAAGATGCAACTAACTAGGAATCCATTCTCCCCTCCCCCCCCCCATCTCCAGGGGCTACAAGAACGCCAAGACTACAATACCTTTCGCAATGGGTTTGTAAACTGTACAAAAAAGGTGGATTTTTCCTTTACTTTACTGAGAGGGTGGTAGAAAAGTGGAACAGCCTCCCAGCAGAAGTGTTGTGTTAGAGGGTAATACAGTGAGGGTATTAAACATGCATGGGATGGGCATACGGCTCCTGAATCTAAGACGAGACCAACGACTGATTAAGGTTTGAGTCTTTACAGAACGAGAAACGGGAAGACTTGACGGAAGCCGATCTGCCGGCAGATTATTTGTGTCTATGTTAAAATGGGTGGGGCTTGAGCAAAAAGGAGATGGGCTTGCCTGAAAATGGGTAGGGCTATTATTAAGCCCCTCCTACTTCACCTAGAATGGAATCCTTATAAAGCCAACATTCTAGCCAACAAAAATCAGATTGTTTAGTGCAGATCTGAGTAACCTAGTTTTCCATCTGATTCATTGGGTTTTACTATATCATAAATTATATTTCACGCTGTTAACCCTGCATGACCCAGGGGCGATTCAGCTGTTACATAGTGGACCCGAAAGCTTCCATCTCGACTTGCCTACAACATACTTGTTAATGAATGAACCACATAGTCTGTAAATAGCTATAATTCACGTTTCTGCTCTAAAATCTTGCAATTTCTGTAAATCACCACAATCTTCTTCTCTTACAAACAATTTAGATCCAGACTTTATCCCAAAGAGCTTACAATCCGCCAACCCTTAATAGCCCCATTTACCCTTTCTAACAAAGTCTTTAATCAGAGCCACTTTCAAGCACACTATGCACTGCTCTTCCTGGCAGTAAAGGTGTTAAAGATAAAAATTATGATTTTAAACACCATTCCAGGCTTTAAAGTCTATATTTCCGAGCTGTTTCCATGGCAGCAAACACTGTAAGGTTATATCTGTCACCAGCACTGAAATAACATCACTGAAGTTCACCAGGGAGGAGGGTCGAGTTATTAGTCCATCTAATATCGTACATCAATAACCACGTGTATCGTTACTCGTCCGGCCATTGGGGAGACGTACGGATATATCCGCCGCGGATAGGATGATATTTCTGGTTCATGCTGCCATCAGCCGAATCGCGGATACGGGCAGATTGTGTACGACGTAGTCACTTGGGAGATGATGTACCCTCATTTCTACTCTATCTGGGGGCTGTAAGTAGGTCTCTGGTCCAAAAATCCACAATTAGAGCCTGAAGATGAAGTCAATTGACCTGATGGCTTCCCTCCAAGAAGTGACCTTGATGGTGGAGAGATGGCTCTGGGTGGTTAAGGAAGAGACCCCAACCAGGCCAGCTGCTCAAAGGGGACTAAAAATGACAAATATAAAATACTAAAAGCCCATTAAACTCTACTATATATATATATATATATATATATATAGGTAAGCCCCGGGGCAAAGGTTTTAACCAAAAGGTGTAACAGCCAAGCATTCTCGCTGTGCCACGTATACCAAGTATAAAGGTGTAAGCGTGGGGAGCTGTAAGAAGTTGGTACCCAACCCTTTAAAAGGTGGGATTTTAAAGGGAGTACAGCCTATTATTAAATGCTCTCTCCTCTTTCTTTCCTCTTCCCCTCTCCTCTTTTTTCTCCCCGCACCCAGTGGCTGCCACAGGCACCACCATTGGGAAAGCTTCTCGATGCGCATATATCCAGTCCCAAAACCTACCTGTCTGCAAGCAGTCGGTGCCACTGGTTGGGGTTATTTGAAGCAGCTTGTAGAAGGACTTTTTCTAATCTAAGAGGAATAGTCAAGATATTAATAAAAAAAAAAAAACAAGATTCCTTTGAAGGTCACAATTGTATCCGTCATCTACAAGCAACGCAAACTATCACCGTATCACACGAGGAGCCTTTAGAAGGCGCTCCAAAAACTCTCTTTCTCTGGTATTTTGTTAACGTTCCAACGGCTAAAAATATTATCAAACAGCCGGTGATTTTGTTGCGAAGAAGAATCTTAAAACGACTCTCGACTAAACTAAACCTGACTTTGGGAAGCAGCTCCTACCTCGGGGTTTCATTCTTCTGTAGGTTTCCCTGCAAGAACTTTGTCTAAAAGTTACTGATTTCAGCAATAATAAAAAAAAGAGGTTCTCAAAATAGATGATCTGCACATAACAGAGATTTTTTACAGAGGTCTGATATAACTCATGCTTTCTAGACGTTGGAGACAACGACAGCCTTAAGGACCATCCGGATTTCCTTATTCCGAGGCATATAAATCAGAATTTGGACTACTGAAAAAAATAAATCTCTATTTATATCACAAACTGATAAGCGAGGACTGCACTAAAACCAGGGAAGCTCTCTAACCACGATGGCGGAACTGACACTCGTCGTGACCCAAGAAACCGGTCAACGTCTGAACTCACCTTTACAATGGGGGAGAAACCCAAAAGCTTCCAAGGCGGGAAAAAAAATCCAACTCAAAAGGTGGAAGAGCGGCTGAGCCGAGAACCCCCAGCTCTGGATTATTCACCATCGCACTCGTAACACGCCTCGTGTTCTTATGACACCTTTCACCGCCCCTGACATTCCCACTAAATAATGCATTCAGAAAAGTAAAAAAAAATATTTGAGGTAGAAGCTGCAGCTCTGCAACTGTCCTCGTCCTCTGTGGTCCAATGATTCTTGCCACTAATTGGCTACTTGAAGCAGCCAATCAGCGGCAAGAAAGCACTGTCCATTGAAATCAACGTTGAAGTGTACTGGAAACTTTGCCCATTTTGTTTTCAGGCCCAGACTGACCTAAATATAGTTTATTTTACATAAAATTCACTCGCAAATACAATGAAAAATAAGTTGCTTCACTCCAAATAAAAACCTTACTTTATTGAGCATGTTTTTTTTTTTACACATTTTATTTTAGCGTTGTTTTAAGCTCTTATTCTGAAACTTGTACAATTACTCGATACCTTTTTACTCCACTTTATACTTAATATACATCAAGAAAAAAGGAGAAAAAAGAGCTTTTTATGATACGTTTTAATAAACCACAAAAATACTCCATAAAATGCCAGCTTCCTAATCTAAGTAAAGTGCGTTGTGAGCAGTTTGGGTAAGATTTAATTCTTGCATATATGTATAAGGAAGGAAAAGAATACATACCCGGCCAGAACATATAGCAGTCTCTAGAAACAAGAATTCAGTGGAACAATATGAGAATATTTAAGAAAAAACAACTAATTCGAAGCAGCCGGTTTAACCTTTAACCATGGCTTGAAAGCGACTTTGTAATTACATTTTAACCGTTTCCAACATATTTTCTGTATTTTGTTATTCATTGGGATTGGAAAACCTGTCCCAAAAACAAAAAAGTAAAAACTGTCCCCACGAGCAATTAATGTACAGATTAAACAACCCTGAGTTTTCTGGGGGTTTTCTTTAATTGCAGTTTTGGCAATCCATACGCAATCCGCACATGCGGTACAAATGCCTTCAGAAGCGCGAGGATCGCACCGTAAATTGCCGCTAACGAGCAGAGATGGATATTGATATTTTCTCCGTTCCCATTGATATTCTCGGATAACTCCAGAGGGGGTCACTGTTAATTCTGGAGCTTTCCAGGGCCTGAGATGATATACGATGCCTACTCCATGCTGGATTTACATGCGTGTGTGTGAATGTGTGCATATGTGTATGAATGTATTACACACACATCATATATATATATATATAGCACAAAATGGTATAACCGTCTGTAAGCACTTTAATGTAACGTCATAAAAACATTGAGATTTTTTGTGGCATTAAAATAATTACATTAAGTATTCTGTGCTGGACTGAAAATTGATTTAAATCATCTGGATTAACCCGATAAATTAGATTTGGTCTAAACATGCAAAGGAAAAATAGTCATATTTCTATTATTATTATTAGAGTCAATATATGTGTACAGTGAAGCGTTGTTGCTGCGGGGTCCGTTACACCTCAATGTCACAGAATCTTTTAAAGGACTGACTGGTTTTACCCCTTTTGTTACTAAAAAGGTTTTGATGGGCTTGAAACTCTCTTCCCGTAACTTTCTTAACAAGCTTGCATTGTTCGTTTAAGGATTAATATATTGCAACGGGAATCCAATTATTATTTTTTTATTTCTTCTTTCAGTACCAGATTGTTCGAAGTGGGACAGCCCCTTTAAATACCTTTAACAGAAGGTCTGTTTAGTATTTTTTTTTTGAACCTTTTGGGCCATTTCCAGGTCACTTTCCTCACATATTAAGAAGTATTAAATACCTTGACAAATAAATAATAATAATTTAAGGTACATCACGATAAACCCCTAAACCAACCCTGATCCCTGCAGAAGCTCCCAGTAGCCTGCCGGGGCCGGCGGTTAAATCATAAGACGGTCACGGGGCATCACGCATACTATCATTTCACGGATACAGGCATGGGGTAAACAAACACGGCCGTAGCATTACATTTATTCACTTAAAACTTTCTTACTTTACAAACTATTTCCGATATCGGTTATTCAGCTCCCCGGTTTGAGGCTAGGAACTGCCGTTTTAGTGTCGGCTATCGAGCTATAATTACACATGGATGGTGATCCGTTGAAAGCTGAGGGTGATAGTCCTAAGTCGATGAGAGAACTAGGACGCTTTGGAGCGCGGCGTTAGAAGAAGGACGTGTCGGAGGAAAAAGCGCCAGCGAGCCGGAAATCGTCCTTGGTCAGGACGCTGTACATTCTCTGGGGCAGGACTTTGGAGTACGGCGCCGGTCTGGGGACGCTGGTACACAGGATGACTTCGCGGCCTGCGGGGGCAGGAAAGTCCGACCCAGAAAGTCTACGATCGTCGGATGAGCCGGGCCTCTTGGGTTCCTCCTCGACAGGCGCCATTGTTGCAGACTTAAATAAAAAATTCTTGGTTAGCACAAAATGAAGAAGCCTGGCGCTATGAAAAATCTACAATTTTATTGCTGCCAGAGTTATACCCGAAGGACCTCCGATGGTGAAACTACTTGGCGTAACAACACAGAAGAGTAATACGGTTAACCCCTTAAGGACAATGGAGTGTCCTTAAACCCATTAAAAACAATGCATTGTCATGAAGGGGTTAAAGATATAACAAATCCCGACATTGGGGTGAACCCGAGCACTGCATTAGACATTTACTGGCTGGAGCATTGTGAATAAAAGGGTATTTAATTAACGATGGGGTGTAAATGCTCAAGGAGCATGAAAATGGTTTCCGAAAGTCCGACGACGTACTCTTACTCAATTCTTAGCCGCTGAATAAATTAGTGGTTGGTAAATGTTAGCAAAACGAAAAAATAATTTAAAAAAATGGTGTTTTCGGGTTAGTAGAAATGCTCGTGTATGTAAGTATTTGGGCAGATTTCAGCAGATCAGCGTCAAGGTTACTGAATGAGAGGAAATGCGGTGGAAATTCTAGTTGTTACCTCATCAGTAGATTCAGTCAGCTTGAGAAAAGGTGAGAAAAGGAAACGGAGATAAAGACAGAAACAAAATCAAGTCCAGGATGGGTAGGAAAGGGTTAGACAGGTTTTAGTACGTGCAACATGACATGGATTCACAAAGAATGACGGAATTACCCCATAAATGAGCTCTCGGTATGGTTAGCTAGGCATAGGCTCCCGCGTGGGGCTTGGGGTCTTCATCGGTGGTCAGTGGAGACCCTCCATGGAGATCAAATATCTACTCGCAGACACAACGTCCACTAACCCTAGGAGTACAACCTCCACCGACACCGAACCACCTATGGATGCACGGCTTTTGCCGATCCATACGGAAATATCGGAGGTGAGTTTACCAATGGATGAAAATATGGAAAATGTGGGTTTCTACTCTCTTTACTGGGATTTGTAGTCCGACCGCATCGGAATTCCAGCCGCATTCTCCTGCCAGATCTTACCCTCTGCGCATTTACAAACATCTTGTGAATGATGGTTCCGGCGATTCCTCTCCCTGCCCCGATGATCGGCACCTCCGGCTGCTCCAGCAGACAGCTCACAAACCTGTCAGGGGGGGGGGGAATCAAGAGATTCTTGACAAGAAGAGACGTTTTGAGCAGCGCAGCCAGATATCGATCCGGAGAGAAAAAAATGTATGGAAACGGATAATCTGGCATCTGGGAAGCTGTTTGGAGCGGCAGACGGAGCGCGAGAAGACGACCCTTACATATTTACAACGCGCTGATGCGAAAGAAGAAGAAGCAAAGACGGAAGCGGATCTTGGGGTTCATCAGACCTCCGAGTCTGCAGGAGGAGGATAAGCGTTGCCAATGTGACTTAATGAGAGAACCGGGTGAAACCTCTAGCGCATGTACAGCTACACTAATAGAACTGATCTCTTTATTAAGTAAGAGGCAGAATAAGCGTCGCCGCACGCAGCATGTATGTCGCCCCACGCAGCATGTATGTGGACGTGTACACAGGGCAGACGTTCAGGCATACATGCGCGCGCCGTTAAAACAAACCTATGCATTTGCTGGCACAATGTAAAAGTATCATTTGCATTCCAAGCGCGCTCTAAAATACCGCGAGAGACTCTTAAACCTGCGCATAGAAAGATCGTCAAGGGAGGGGGGTAATTGTACTTTTCAAGATCCTCCTTTTCTTCTGGATTGTCACATCGGTCGGTTCCAAACTTTGCCTTCAGCGATCGGGCTCTCGCGATGTTGGCTTCCGCGTTCAGGATCTGGCCGATGATATCCTAGAGACGACAAACGTTTTACACCAAGCCGTCGGCCGACGATCCCGAACCCCCCCCGCACACGGCAAGCGGCGAGATACTCACTTCCAGCTTCTTGTCGTCCGGCCCGGGAAAGCGCAGGACTTTACTGGCATGCGAGATGATTTGCTTTATCATCCTTTTAACGGACGGAATCTCCTCGTCGGATTCTGCAGACGGCACGGGAGAGGCGTGAGAAGACGCAGCTTTATTACAGTTTTTTGTACTTTACCGCGGGAAAGCCGCTCACCTTCTTCTTTTAACTTGAGGAGAGCAGCATGAATGACGCTCGGCAGAAGGTGTCTGGTCAGATCTGCCGGCTTCTGGACTGCAAGATAGTGCAGGACCTACAACAAAGAACCCCGTCAGGCATCGCCTCCTCCAATCACACAACTTAAAGGTCATAGGACTTCGTGAACCCCGCGGAAGAATTCAAAGCAGGACCCCCTTCTGTCCCAGTGCATCGTCACATGTGCTATTATTTATTTATATATCGACAAACGGAATCTTATTGTTACTTTGTATTCTTCTCTACCATGTAACAAACGTAACAAAGTACAAGAACTGGCCAATCAGGAACCTGCGTGACATTATACACGGGTTTGGTTACTTATCTATATATATATATCTCATCCTCCGCACCTTTTCTGCCTCTTTGGTGTCGTCGAATAAGCGCCGTTGCCTGCGCGCCGGGGTGGCCCTCGCCGTCTCCCAAGCTTCCACCCACATGTTATTTGGGATTTTCATTCGGGCGCTGAGTTCTCCTTTGATCGCCGCGTTGCCTTTCTCGTCGACTACTTCCTCCTCGACGTAATCGCGCGGGGAATACCACCGGACAAAATCCTCCAAACCACAGCCAGGGTTAGCAGCCTGTTTAAAAAAATATAGGGAGAAAAGGGCAAAAAACATTTAAAATGAACGATTCCGGTATTTTATACTTTTTCACACTGCTATGTTTAGGACTAAAAAAAAAAAAAAGAGGATAATTATTGCCCTCGCTTTTCCACTTAAACGCAGATTTCTTACCTTAAAAGACTCCATGTCAGACAGCAGACAGGCGCTCTGCATGCGCGCCCGGAGGTGAGCACCTTCAGCAGAGGTCCCCAATTTAGCCAGAACTTCCGACTGCTCCTCCAGCAAATCCTCGGTCATCGGTGCCGGCTCCTGGAAAAGAAGTCGAGCCGTGTGAGCGGGATCCCAAAACGTATCCCCGGAGGACGTCGTTAGCGCTTCGTTAAGCTACAAACTGTTCAGAGCTCGGCTCTCCCTATCAGCGACGAGATTTACTTTTAAATGTAAATTAAAAACACGAATTCCATGTCTGATAAGCGGAGATTATTATTTTTATTATTCCTTTTGCTTGGCTCGTTACGGAGCGCTCCTCGCGCTGCTTCTCATTTTGTGGCGTTTGACACGGAGACGTTTGACACTGGGGGGGGCGTCAGCGGTGACAGCGATTTCACTCCGAATACAGAAAGTCTGGGTAGCCGAGCCGCGTGGGCTTTCAATTAGTAGAACGTCGCACACAAGGCTTCAAACCGTATTCCGGGTCGCTGCAGCCAAGGTGAGGACCTCCAGATAGAAACGGTGGCCTTGGAGTTACCTGTGGGTCGGTTGGGGGGGGTTCCGGACGTTCCGGGGTCTTCCGGATGACGTGGGAATCCATCCGCTCCTGATAGACGAGGGAGGTGACTGAACGCTGGGTCCAGGGCCCTGTCCAGCACGGGGGGGGGGGTTAATCCTATCTTATACCTTCCCCCACCTCTATGGGTCAGAGGATCCACCGGGGCCCCGAAGTGGTTTGTCTCGATGTTTGGGTTCAAAGATATTCGGAAGGTTCTCGTCGCCGTTAGTCATAGAAATGCTATGTGAATGGCTTTAACCCTTTCCGTTCCGGGAACTAGTGAAAAGCTCTCTTTCAGGGGGGGGGGGCAGAATCTTCTTTAAAAAACTCAGAAAGGCATAAAAGCAAAATGATCTCAACCTTCTGAGTGACAAAGCGCGAGGAAAGCCTTCTGAAGCACAAGTCCCCGGCCCCAGATACAAAACAAAAAAACTGAATTCTTTTTTGATGTTAAACGAGCCAAAAGAAAAATAAAGTAAAAAAAGCAGCATGAAAAATAATCTGACGGCTGATCCATAATTGTATTTAAAGCCCCCTGGGGTAAAGGTCGAGCCGAGCATGAAACGAAACAAGCCCCCCTTACGCCATTCAACCTGCAGGGGGCGAAGCTGCACAAAGGTGCTTTTTTCCTGAAACTGCATCCCTGCTGATGCTAAATGTGGGGGGAGGGGAGGGGGGGGAATCTATAGGCTCTGCTTACTACAGAAAAGAATAATGCGCCAGTAAAAGTCAATGGCCTTACGTCATCATTATAATAAAAAATATATATAATAACCACAGAGGCCGGAGCGGATATCGGCCGCAAAGACCCCCCCGGGGACATTCGCGGGTACAAGAGAGCGTTGGCACGCTAAGCGGCTGGAAGACCCCACGCGGTTCATTTTAAAAAAAGAAGAATTATTGATATATTGGGAATGTAATTACATTTATTTTACAGAATAGCCGCAGTATGGCCAATACTTGGGTTTGCTGTAACTATTACGGTTTATTATAAAAATAAAAGGTTTCACTCCGGAAAGGGAAAATGGGGCGACAGCTTTGGCTACACGACTAGGAAGAGGATATTAACCCTCAAAACAACCCCGACAACCGCCTGGCAACCAAAGGGTTTTGGGAAGCGCGAGGTCAGGGCTTTAAATAGGACGATTGATCTCGGTTGTTGAAGAACAAATGGGGCGGAGGAGCTATTGCTCCAGATTAATAGGATAAAAGACAAACAATACGGGGGCTTTCAGGGGACAGCTCCGGTGGGAGTCATTAGCGCCAGGAAATACATGACATTTCAGGCTTAGAAGCTGCCAGAGGCAGGGCGCAGCGGGGCAGTCGGCGCGTATGCCACTCTGGGGTACAGTGAGAAGTGCGGGTCTTGTCTGCAGACGGAGTTTTATTAGATTGCATCAAGCCGGGGAACGGAAGGCCTGGAGACAGCGGCTGAGTTACTTTTATATACAGAGATCATGGACTATTTCACAGGCGTGTTATCAGCACACGTCTAATTCGGAAACAGTCTCTGCCGTAGTTATGGCCGCCGCTGGTCGCTCCGACGCTGCACTTTGTATCCCCCCCCATATACGCATAACATGCATTATAATACTTGGGAACTGTATGGGTTTGACTCGGAGTCTCTGGGTGCCTAATTGCTTCCCTGGGTCTCCTGGTCACTTTCTATGGGCAGGGGAGCGGGGCTTAGCCACACCTACACCCCACCCATTTCCTTTTGTACGCCTGGTGCTAGCACCACCCCTATGACCACCCAGCAGACAGTTATCCCCGCCCCCTCACGAAGATCCCAGGTACATGTATGAGTTACTCAGATGTAACACTGCAGGGTAACATACATAGGCGGAGCTTTCTGTCTATAGGGGTAGGGCCAGCCATGGATACCTTTCAACCAGTATAGGGTGGGAGGGGAAAGGGCGTGGAGTGGGCGTGGCTAAATACTGCTCCCATAACCCAGAGACCGGAAGAACAGGAGAAGCAGTAGAACAAAATATTTTATCCTTTTTTTATATGTCTATAAATAAATACCGATAGGCCACAACATCACATAAAACCTTGGTGAAGCCCCACCCCCTCACCACACACCTATCACGCCCTGTAAAGAACACAGTCCTGTTAAAAGAGACAATAAAAGGGACTCTCCATCGCCACCTCCTGGCCAGATACGGATCTGCATCCAGCCACAATCATCTCGGGCAGAGCGTCGACGACGATACATGAGGACAATGAACGGAGGACAAAAGTTGGTGACTTTTCTTGTCCTTTATGATTGGATGGAGTCCCAGTTTAGCTGATTTTTAACCCCTATGGGCTTCAGCTCAAGCGCAGGTACATTTATAAACGGTAAGCGCGTCTAATGAAAGGTTTACTCGCAAATTGGTTTTCCTATAGCTTCTAAGGTTTGTGTCGGCTAATTATCCGCATTGTTTCTCTCTCCGGAGGAAGGTAATTTATAACTGTCACAACACCCCCTGACAATGTCACTTACAGAGGGGGCTGCCTTATGAATTACATATAATTGGGTTGTTGACGGCTTTGTGAATTAAATAAAGCAGAAAATTTCACATAACGGCGCGATCCTTCTGCAGCTTCATCCGAAAATGTGATGCAATCTGCAAAAACACAAGCAAACCCCCCAAAACCGCTACGCATCTTTATAATTTAGCGAATTAGGGGTTATGGAAGGGCCGGTGATTATCGAGAGACCATTTCACCCAAATTAACAGCAATCCTGTCCGGGGGATATCAGCCATAGAACAAAACTGGGATCCCCTCTGTTGTCCTTATAATTGCCACAAGCCGCACTAATGCCCCCCCATTCCAGACGGAACTTGGTCCGTGTAAAAAAGATGTTTTAAAGAGCTGGTGCTGCAAAAGCTCAGGCCGGGCAATCGTATTAAAGGGACACTCCGGCCATCACGTGTTTTTATGCATATGATCCCTGCTTGGTCCCTTTAAATATCAGCACACCTGTGAGCCCCCAAAAATAAATACATACCGACCGAATCTGAATACGTATGATGGAAACATGAAACAAGTTCCCCGATCATACAGTACCATTCAAAAATGTATGTTAAAATCTGGTAAGAAGGAAAGTCTCCATAGAGGTTTAACCCAATATCTACAATCTACAGATAGGATCATATTAACGTAACCAGCAAAGCTGAATCTAACGAGTGCCGAGCGCAGGCGGCGGGCGATAAATGAATAAAAAAGATGACGGCAGGACGAAAAGGGTTTTAAATATGGACTATCGATTATATCGCCTGCGATAATCAGAGAACCCGGAATAGACACGTTCTACCTACGTGACTGCTAAGCCGCCGGGGGAATGTCAGAATATTTCATTTAAAATGATAAATTAGTGCCCCTTGCAGAAGGAAATTGTCATAAATTGTGGTTCTGGACTCCCCTTGTGGACAGGATTAGTTTGAAATGCCAACAGGTATTTCGTGGGTCGGGGGATTTAATTGCCGTCTTTTTCATAGGGTGGGATCTCTTGGGTTTACTATACCAAAAGGGATACAGAGTGCACCTCACTGCGGTCCAGGAGGGCCACATCATTTTCCTCTTTATCGTGGTTGGGAGCGGTCTGATACGATGATGGAGATTCTACCTCTGTGACGCCAAGTCAGCTGAAATGTGCTGGGATTTGCAGCAGGCTGGGTGATTTATGTGCCGTCCGCTCTCAGCTGAACCAGGTTCACCCTTTTGTATATGGCCCCAACTATTTCAAAGTGACTTCTAAAGATGGGACTGCTGAGACCTTAAAAGCTTGGGCATCTACACCTTAATTTAATAATGTTGGCACATTTAAAATGATCACAAACTTCTTTCTGATGGATACAAAAATAACACTTTTTTCAGTAAGCTGTGGGGCATATTGGTCAAAATAAATGAGAAAGGAAACAAAGTAACTACTAGCATAAAAATGACAAAAGTACCAGGCCACTGCATTTGTTTTGTGTATACATCAAGTAAAGCAGGCACTACCTGTGTTACCGGGACATAGAGCGGTTCCCCCGTGCTTAACAACTTCAGGTTCCCAGACTGATACAAACGCCCTTCTGGTTTCAGCATCGCAGTCTCCTTTGAGTCGTCTTTGGCTGATGTCTTCCTCGCAACCTCCTGTCCGCCCTCTCTCAGTTCCTCTGTGTCGCTGTGACACTCAAAGAACTCATCCTCGCTGTCACTCCAGGAATCCCAGGACTTTCCCACTTCGTACTTGGTTTTCTCTGTTTCCCCTGGATCACTTGCGCTTGGCGAAGGGTCACCGGAGGTGTCTGCACCTATCCCCTTTTTACCATAATCACGCGCCTTCTTTCTTTCAATGCAGCAGTTCAACATCTGGGGAACAAAAAGAGAATCAGATAGTGTGGAGGTTTTGTGGAGAGGCTGCTGGATAGCGTTATGTGCAGGGTGGAGAGGCTGCTGGATAGTGTTATGTGCAGGGTGGAGAGGCTGCTGGATAGTGTTATGTGCAGGGTGGTGAGGCTCTGCTGGATAGTGTTATGTGAAGGGTGGTGAGGCTCTGCTGGCTCTCTGCTGGATAGTGTTATGTGCAGGGGGTGAGGCTCTGCTGGATAGTGTTATGTGCAGAGATTTGGTGAAGTAACACCCAGATAGTGATGCACAATATTATATGATACAAGTATGCACAGCAAATGCATAACTTACCTGGAGTTTCTGATGCAGCAAACAACACTTGAGATCTGGGGGTCCACCTGCTAGCCTAGACGATACATTCAATTTAATAAATTCAGTAAATGCTATGACTAAACTAAAATGCTGAAGATTTTTGCAGCAAGACAAGCACTTAATTGAGCCCAAACTGTTAGACAAGCAATCAATTGTTGTTTAGACAAAGACAGAATCAATAGGCTCCGGTGTAACCCCCCAGGTAGACGCACAATCGGCTCGGGGAAATTCACCCAGCTGATTTTGGGTGAATAAAGAAATTTATTCAGACAATAACCTGGACGGCTTTATTGGATTTAAGGCTCCAAGAAAAATATTGCTCGATGGGACTTTCCCTTCGAATAAATGCACGTGAAACGCGTGATGTCTGTTTCTAGAATTAAAGGACGTGTTTTAAAGATGCTCACCCTGGGACCAGAACGTTGTTCTCCCACCTATACCGCATCTCCAGCACAAACTCCTGCCACAGATGGGCAACCCCTCTCATCCCTCCGTGGTAGAAGTTGACCATACAGAGACACAGGGCCAGCTTGTACGTCAGGCTGTCCGGAGGGGCCGACTTCAGCTGGCTGTAAAGGTTCTGTGAGCACAAAGCAACAATCAGAATGCGCATCTATAATCTCGACATATTAATGGGCTAGAAATACGTCAGGATGAACTGAAGCGTTGGAATTAGTAAGTCGAATAGCCAAAAACAGATGGCGTATATTAAACAAGATCTGAACGGAACATCTGGGGAATAAAACAATTGTCATTTAAATGAGATGATTGTATTACATTATTCACTTATAGTATATATTTATAATATATTGAACTAAATTCAAATATTTTTTTGCTCTAAGTCACAGACATCTAAACGCTGATCTTCGGCGGCTTATTAAGCGCCGTTCAACCAGGTCCAAAAAGCATGGCATTTGAAATTAACCCTTTAAGGAATTAACCATATAAAAGGACAACAGAAGAGCAGCGAACTAGAAATAACCACAGAGCTGTTAGATTAAACCCCGTGGAGGAAAAAGCCGACAGGAGTCTCACATCAGCTACCCGGAGTTTTATCCACCGATAAAGCAATAACTATAGACCCAGAATCCAAGAAATAACAATGGCGCCTCTTTAATGTCTTTCACAGCAAACCAACCCCCTTTATGGTGGATCAGAATTTTTGTCCATGTTACTGTCGCTATCAAAGAGAAGCTGCCGGGTCCTAATGTATTTTCGTGGTACTCGCACCCCCTGCTCTGAAATTTTAATCTATCGGTAAAAACGTACATAGTCTTCACTCTCGGGCTGAGATAAGATGTTTCCAGCGAAGATGTTCTGCTTCGCTTCTGATCCATCAAGCAATTTAGCATCGGGGAAGAGGAACTGGTTGTGAAAGAAAAAGTACATTGTGAGGCCCACCGACAACATACAACACTAATAAATCCAAGGAAATTGTCTCAAAATGCATACAATAAGCACAAAAGGCATTAGAAATAAAAATGGCAAAGAATTGTGCGGATTTTGCAAAACTAAATTGCAAATAATTCCTTTAATGTTTTTTTTTAATGTAACCACAAGGAGAATTAACAAGGAAATGGATCTTTTCGTAGGAATTTGGCATTTTGCAAAAACCAATATTAATAATATTACCCTTCATCATGCAGAGTGATATCTGGGAGTTAAAAACTCCCTTTTTTTAGTGAACAGGCCCAGAAAAAGTTGTCAGGTTCCACCCATCCATTAGATGGGCTGTTAACAGGGTAAACAACAGATATGATTAATTCGCACTCAAGCGACGCTACGACACCTGCTAATTAACACATGAATTACTTGCTGAGCTGCGTTTCTTAAAATAACGGCCACAATAAAAATACACAGAAAATGGAATGGAGAGAAAAAAAAAGTTCTGTTTGGGAAACCTACAAACAAGATGGCGTTCAGGACGTCATTACTGAGAGGCGACTCGTCTGCTCCGCGGTGCTTACGGATTTTTTTCTTAGCGCTGTGGACCATGCTGGTAACCGACAGCTTGTGAATGGGGACCGGAGCTGGCTCGGTCAGTTTGGATAGCGCTTGGCTTATATCGGCCGTCTCTGTGTGAAGAAAACGTTAATATTTATTTTACAGGAACAGATTTGAATTCAGTTTACAGAGCAATATACATTTCACCATTTTGCTGGGTGTAGCTGTGCCCATCAGGCATTCTAGGCGCCCGTTTAACTCTTATGCGCGGCTATCACCGTACTTCGACACAAACTCGGTTACCTTTTCCATTGTCGTCAAAGGCAGATCTTCCCAGGAGCTCATCCGTGGACTCTTTCCGCCGACAAAGTTTGAAGAACTCAGAAACAAAGTCACCTGTCATGAAAATTTACTTATTTAGTTAATAAGTCACTTTCCGGCTCTTCAAACTACAAACTCATTCATCTAAAACACGGTGGGGACCACAAGGAGGCGTTTCATACAACACCATCTGATGTGCGTCCACGGAAATGTTTCAGACGGGTGCAAAGATCCGTAGGAACATGTAATATATCTCTTTTCAGAGGTTCAAAAACATGGTCACTTACCCAGCAAACACTGAGGATTATCGGCTTTCCTAACCCGGACAGACCATTGGGGAGCCTGAAGTGGATCGAGGTCTCTATGAAAATGAGTAATGGTTAATTAATGCTTAATTACAAGCAAACAAACACTGGAAATACGTGTTCTTGGCAGCATGGACAGGATAACCATTGGTCAAGAGGAGACATTCCCATTTCTTGCTGCGCCAGCGATCAGACGGGACAGACCTGTGTCTATCAGAGTTCTATGAACGCTCTACAACTTACGAGTACACATCGTTGTCCACAATGATCCCTTCCGTCAGACAAGGCCAGGTTGTTGCTAAATGAAGCTCACTAAGAAAGAAAAAAAACAAACATCCGGCGTTATCAGTAAAAGAAGCCGCAGAACCATGATATTATTTTAAGTTTCAGAACAGAATTCACTTCCAATGCTATAGGTGACTTTATATACGTTTTGTGAGGTCCTCACCTTATTGGGTCTTCGCAGGCACCAAAGGGAAGCTTCCCAAACTCCAGCCCCCCGACCTCTCCTCCAACTAATGCATCTATATCTGAAAATAATAATTAATAAATAAATAATAACGCCAGACGCGACGATCTGCAAGCAGAACATCGCTCCATTCCTTACAAAAGCCTCCTAGAAAAGAAACGACTTCCCAGTCTTAACGCTAATTAATATTTTATCGGAATGAGAAATAATGTTCTTCAAACCCAGCAGCAATCTGTTTAACTTAGCGGTAATAAATGCATGGTTTATCGACTGATAAAATACGCAAAACTAAGATGTTACGGAGCGTCGCGCCATGTAGTCCAAAATACCCCACCTGGAGGCTGCTGGGGCCAGAAATACTGCTGCCAGTCCTGTAAGATGTAAGTGAATCGGATGGAGATATTCACAGGGGGGAGCGAGGTCAGAGGACACCCCTGCGGATCGGAAAATGACAGGAATGAAACGGAAAGCCTGGAGTAACGCATCATGATACACATAATGATATTATCCGCCCATTGTACAGCGCTACGGAATTTGATGGCGCTATATATAAAACAATAAATAATAATATACATGTCAGACATTTGAAGTGACACTTTTTATAAGGTTTAAAACAAAATGTCCTTTCTTTAGACCAGGTAATAGAGTAGAGAAGCTTGTTACATAATACCAGGTCCAAAAGTGACCCCCCCCATCCAGGTAAGTAAAGCGAGTCTTGCTTCACCTACAAATAAAGCCTGTGCACATAATTTCTTCCTGAACAGCTGCATGTGTCAGATCCTGGAAGGGGGTTATCGAGTGATTCTGCCAAGTGTTTCTATATGACCTCAAAAAGCAAGAACCTCCCTGAAAAATACCGCGACTATTTAATGAGTACCGGCACAGGGAGAAAGACTGTGGGGGCAGAACTGCTAAACACCACTTACAAGCGTTATAGCTCGGGTCACACAAGCGCCTTGATAGCCGAAGGCAGCGAAAAAGGCTTATTTCTGCTTGGCTTTGCCTTCGTCTGCTCTCTGTACACATTTTTCATCTTCTAGGAGTTTTTGAGGGAAAAAAGCTTGTTATATTTACGTACAATTTTGGCTTTGAAGATGTCGAGGAGTCCCGATAAATGCGTGTACTGATTGGGCACTTTCCGCAGGTGAACCATCTCAAAGTCCGTGCGAACCCCGGGTCCTTGGCATTCTCCCACATACAGTTTCCTCCATTTCTGATGAATTTGCACAAAAAGCGGAACCTGGCTGAAAAACAAGCAACAAATAAATTCTTACAGTGACGTAAACACACTTTAAACCGAGCTAATTATTTGTTGGTTTTTAAACATTTTTATTTCTTGGAATACATGGGCAGTGTCAGAAATCACAGCGTTCTACCTCAAAGCAGAAAAAGAAAATGTTAAAAAAATGTCATTTTGAAAACACATTACGTATAAATCACAACCAGTCTAACGATATCAGTTACTCTTCCTTAATTAAAAAGAGAATGAATCTACTAGTTCAGCAGTTTTAAAAATCAGAATCTAAAGGTCATATAGAATTAGGCACGTGTTCGCTCTCATGGAAATATAGGGGGGCTTTTAATTAAACCCTTTCAGTGCCAGAAGCAAATGTGTATACCTACTAATCCTGCAGACCCCTGTTATACTGTGCAAGTAGATATCACAGAAATGTTTTTTTTCCCTTTTAAATTATTAACTCATCAAGACCTTATAATTAATTGATCCAGTATTAATAAGCAAAGCAATGACACGCCCATGGGACACAGAGGGTTAAGCGCCCTCTGTGAAGAACTCACGTTTTTAGCATATTTTTAGGTTACTATCCCAGCACTTTTTATAAATTAAATTATGTGCATATTTAACTAGTACAGGAGAGCAGCCCTGAAGCAAAAGCCATCCACGTTATTCCCTTGGGTCCCGATGTGGCAGCTGTAATAAAATATAATGTATCCTTGTTATTTATAGATCCTGTGACAAAAATATGATTCATTAAGCAAGAGAAATAATAGCCAGGGGTCTCGGGAAGAGAGGTAGGAGATACTCGGCAATCAAGACTAAAAACTCCAGAGGATAACCCAGCGTATTTACCCCTGAGCCAGCTGATGAAAAGCCCTGCGGGGGTTTCAAGCATCTCAAGGGCTAAAAGTTTGCAGAAAAAAAATTGCGATTCACGCCTATGGATTCTCCCTATTTCTACCTTATATAATAAATGAAACTAACTTTTAATTGCAAAAACTTTATGGCCGGGATATAATATTGGTCATTATTGTGGCATGTTTTTTTTTTTCTTCTAAAGACCATCAATTGGCTCTTCAACTGTTTTGGAACTCCTACTCCCATGATGCCCAGTAAACATTCACATTTAAAAGAAGGGAGTCTATAGCTAGCTGAGCGTCATAGGGCTGCGGATCCTTTCAGGCTGCCCCCCCCCGGATTTAATCCAACAGCTGAAACAAACGTGTTTTTTCAGGTGCCAGATAGCAGCATTTCGATTCAGTCCATCTTATCCATAAGGCTTAACGTAAATGTTCTGATCTCCAGTAGCATTTGGTATTCTAGAGAAGGTTTTGCAAGGGAAGGAAGAACCTGTTGGACGCCATCAGAGGGAAGCAAACAATGAGCCAGCTGGGCAGTAACATTGTCTTCCCAATAGAAAGTTATGCCTGTTGATGTATGAGATCCTTGCAATTCCATCAGTATGGCAGTACACCCTGTCCTACAGTAGAGGGCGCCATTACGCAGTTAAAGAATTCCTGCCCTTCGTTCTAGATGGTAGAACTGCTTGACCACAGGTTTGCCAACCTGTGCAAGCCTTTAACTTGCACCATGTAGCCAAGTAAAGGCATCTTAAACCTCTCGGAAGAAGCCGGCCTTGAGACGTAGCTCTGTGAGTCAGCGTAAGCTGTAGGGCAGAAAGCCGGTGATAGACGTGGATGCGCTACTGTACAGAACTCACCATCCTGTGTTTCCTAAAGCAATGGAGATTGAACTCAGCAGAAGGTTGCACTTGGATTCACTGATGATGGCATCGTTAGCAGCCGGAGTGATCACCACAAACTCACGCAGCCCGTACCTGTCGGCCAAAAATGAACGCGTCCTCACATTAGAAACATAGAATCTGCCGGCGGACCGGCCCTATTCGGCCCCCCATCTAGTCCACCCTTAAAAACCTTGGGCGTTGGTCTAGTCTTAGATTCAGGAGCCATATGGGCTTCTAATAGGGGATTCTAATAAGCGACTCTTCACTTCATTGCAAGGACTGTTCGATCCGGGATAGAATGTATATACGCACCATCGGACCAGGCAGTGAGCCACTGGCGGAAAGTCGTTGTTTGTAGAGAGCAGATCTTGCATGCAGACGGGGAGAGATTCTGGAAAACATAATGTCTCGGTGTCTTTATAGAGGTCTAGAAAGTTACCCGATTCTCACCAAATTCCACCATGAGAACAATAGCGCATCATTTAAAAAAAAAAGAGTGAAGAGAAGCATGCATGTCCTTTACTGAAATAGGAAGGAGTTAGTGAAATGGCTTCTAGAAGCTGCGTGGATTTCCCTACTGGGTATATTTCTAGATAAAAACCATGATAACCGACATTCTTCAATATTCAGAGAGAAGGTGGGATAAAGGACCAAGTACAGCCGCGCCATAACAGAACACCGCCGCGCCATAACACCGCCACACCATAACATAACACCGCTGCGCCATAACAAAACACTCCCGCTATAACATAACACAGCCGCGCCATAACAGAACACCGCCGCACCATAACAC
>VKOC01002805.1:0-29489 GCA_009364415.1 Spea multiplicata | reverse complement strand
CCCTTCTGAGCATACCTGGTCTCCTCCCCTGCACACCTGATCCCCTTCTGAGCACACCTGGTCATCTCTCATGGGCATGGTAATTGGTATGGGAGTGGTAGGCAAGCTCCTCCCCCTCCCCTCCTGATTAGCATCTTCACTCTGTCCATCTCCTGCCTCCGTGGCGTAACCACGCCCCCCCCGCCACGAGGAAAGCGCGCGCTTTTGCTAAGCGCGGTACGCGGCTGAATCGAGGCCAGGGATACGGCCTACCCCGCGGACGGGCGATCGCGCCGCGAGGCATCTGACACCCGGGATCCGCTCCCCGCCGCGAGGTAGGTAACGGACCCCGGTCCTGACACAAGAGTAACATCTCAGACTCTAAAAGCCTCAGTTAGCATGTTAAATGTTAAAGTTCATGACAGTACAATTAGAAAAAGACTGAACATGTATGGTTTGTTTGGAAGGATTGCCAGGAGGAAGCCTCTTCTCTAAAAAGAGCATAGCAGCACGGCTTGCAAAGTTGCATCTTAACAAACCACAAGACTTTTGGAACAATATCCTTTGGACTGTCAGGCTCATCAGATCTCAGCCCTTAACTGGATGTTGGAGCCCAGTGGCAGGAGTGTAAGAACGCATACAGTGATAGAAGCACACTTCACAAATGAGACACAAGCGGAATGTTTGGTTATAGGTATATTAAACAAAGCAGACATATCACCATAAGCAGCAGAGTAGGAGGCATATCATGTATACAGACTGCTGGGGAGTATGAAGGTAGAAAAGTCCAGGGAAGTATCCAAAAGGGTCTGGGACAGGTAGCAAGCACAAAGGGTAAATCCAGTAGGCAGGCCAGGTCAAACAGACAACAGGCTGGCAAAAGGGTAAATTCAAAAGGCAGTCCGGGTCAAAAAGGTAACAGGCAGGCAGGCAAATCCAATAGACAGATCCATAGTCTGGCATGAACTGTAGCTCCAAGGAACTCAATGAACTCACCACTATGTTACTGGGAGGCAGGGATATAAAGCCTGTTCATTAGGTCAGGTGTGAGTGGTCTAGGCTTCAGTTGATAGAGGCAGGGTAATAGCATAACCAAACACAGCTGAACAGAAATACACAACTGAACAGAAATACACAGCACATTAATTATATACATAGCAAACAAAGGGTAAAACTTTAACTATCCTGCAGTCAGGGTAGAATCCTGACATGGACATACGAGACCAAAGTGGAGCTGTTGGGCCATAATGCACAGCACCACTTTTGGCACAAACTAAACACAGTATATCAGCACAAACACCCCATACCAAACGTCAAGCACAGTGGTGGAGGGGTTATGATTTGGACTTTTTGTCACACATTCTCCATTCTGACTTCTTCATTTTGGCTTGATTTTTGTTGACTAAATCATGACATGGTGTAATATGTGACTGTACAAGGCTCCCATCACCAAGAATATAACACTGTTACTCCAACTCCTAGATGAGAAGAAGAAGTTGTAGGTGCCGTTTGTCACAGTTATTTGGACTATTTAATACAATATATATATATATATATATATATATACTAATATATATATATATATATATAAAGCAGTCTCAAAGAAACTCTTCATGAACACGCTGACCCGTTGAATTCTTGTGGCCCGTAAACAATTATCTGATTCACAAACCTGGCATAGATTTTGGGGCTGCATTTTCTGTGTCCACTGAGAGACTTGTCTTTTATCCAGCTAGTTACTTTGTTTGTCATGTTGTACTTAATTAGGCTGGAAACAAGCAGACAGATATGAGAAAAGGAATGAATAACTAATTTAGTGAATATTTTAATAACAATTACCCTATAACTTATTCCAGTAATGTAGGACACTGTCCAATAAATAAACAATATTATTCAAACTTCTGATTCATTCACATACAGTCCCCTACTTTGCAGTAATATTCCTGGGTGAATTATGTTTTAGTATGTCTTTAGCGACAAAAGAACAGCCCAGAAATATGGTCACAAAGCACAAACTAAGCATTCATTTTGTAACTCGTCAATTCCATGTATAATTTATATTAAATGCATGCATATTTAATTATAGTTAAAGTTTGTGAGAGGCTTTGAAATGTCCTCAGTTATTATCGTCTTAATGTGCAAAACTAAAAAAGTATCATAATAACAACCAAAAAAGTTCCAAAAAATGTTATTTTGGAAAATTATACATTTCTCAAATGAGTTATTATATGTGTACCGGTACTTATATCAATCTTGATCATATATTCCAAAATCCTCTTCCCATGTATGTTGGGGTCTTTTGCTCACATATGGAAAATTTCTTATAGACAATTTAGTCTCAAGGTTTTCAGTACTGATTTAATTATAAGTCCCAATTTATTAACAAATCCCAATATATTACATAGAGTTAAACAAGTCAAAGATTGCAGTACCTACGGTTTACTCCTATTTCTGTTTGTTTCAGCTTCTTTTGCTCTCACAATATATGGAGGATTTTGTATAGACATTTCCGCCTCAGGGGTTCTAATATTACTTTAATTATAAGTCCCAATTTAATAAATAAAATTAAACAAGTCAAAAACACATTTAATCCTGGTAGTTCAAAAGTACTTAATCTATATCCCTACTGCACCCCAATTTGGCCAGTCTGTAGCACATGGTCTCCCCCCGCTCCAATCCCGTTTGCAGCTTCCACTTTTCTAGGAAGGCACGAAATTATGGACCATACTGTGTACAATGGTCTAGTGGTCCTTTCCACATATTGCAGCTTGACATTCTAGGAGATATATACAGTGCCTTGCAAACGTTTTCACCCCCTCCTTGGCATTTTCCTATTTTGTTGCATTACAACCTGAAATTAAAATGCATTTTTATTTGTATTTCATGTTACTATGAAGCCCCTAAATAAGATCTGTTGCAACCAATTACCTTCAGAAGTCACATAATTAGTTAAAGTCCACCTGTGTGCAATCTAAGTGTCACATGATCTCAGTATACAGTATATGTTCTGAAAGCCCCCAGAGTCTGCAACACCACTGAGCAAGCGGCACCACCAAGCAAGCGGCACCATGAAGACCAAGGAGCTCTCCAACCGGGTCAGGGACACAGTTTTGGATAAGTACAGATCAAGGTTGGGTTATAAAAAAATATCTGAAACTTTGAACACCCCACAGAGCACCATTAAATCCATTATTAAGAAATGGAAAAAATATGACACAACAATAAACCTGCCAAGAGAGGACCGCCTACAAAAACTATTTTTCCCCGAGCAAATTTGCCATTTTTGTGGTATGTCTGTTCAGTGATTATTCCCTTTTCCTTTGAATAGTGTACCCATGTAAACTATATATTGCTTTTGTCGAAGAGAGAGAGGGCTTTTTTTGATACCATAGTTAGATAATTAGCTGAAAATGTAAGATGAGAAATATAATAAAAATTAGCGAAAATTAGAAAAAACATTTTTTTTATTATTTTCCCCTCTGAATCCTCACACAATTAGGTAAAGTGAAGGTAAATCCCCTCAAAATGTATCAATTCAGGTATCCTGATTTCAGAAATACCTCATTTATATAGAATTTCCATACTTTCCCAGCACTTATAGGGAACATACTATACGGTGTACATTATTTTTTTACAAAGCCGTAGAATTTTTACATTAGGTATGATGGGATTGCAACTCTAATTTTAAACAGATAAACCAAAAATACCCACAAAAAATATATTTCTGTAAAGCAGATAACCCAGAAAATCCTATCAGTGGTATTTGGGCACTCCTCTTTTTTTTGTAAATATAATTTTTATTAGTTTTCAAGGAACATCAGAAGGAAAGGGAAAAGGGAATGGGGTAAAGAGGGAATCAGGGAGAAGGTATACAGATGAATAGGACGAGCGGGAGGAGGGAACAAGGATATAGAGCTGGGCAAGAATACCCAACTCAGCGGGCAAACGCATCACAGAATCAAATGTAACAGCGGCATCTGGACAGCCATGAAAACATAGCGGTCCTTACAGAGTAAGAATAACAATCAGTCTTATCAGACATGAGCAAACAAGAAACGGCGGCGTCCAATGAAATAAAGACGGTATGATAAGGCATAGTACACAAGACAATTAGACCTCCCCACCACCCACCCGGGAGGGAAAAAGGAATCAAGATAAGGAACCAGAAGGAACAGCAAGAGGGAAAAGAAAGAGGAGAAAAGGGATAGCAGAGGAACAGAACACACAGACACCAGGAAAAAGACAAGAACATAGAAAAAAAAACACAAAGGGGCAGAGGTCCCACTCGGCACCCTACAGCTCACATCGCAAAGAAACGGCATCACTGCAGCAAAAGAGGTTTAGTGAGAGGGTCCGCCAAGAACGAGAGCCAATGAAACCACATCTGAAGATATTGCGCATGACAGCCCTCGGATTGCAGCACCAACTCCTCAAACACCCTGATTGACTCGACCCATTCAATCCATTCGCTAAAGGATGGCGGAGAAACATCCTTCCAGTGAAGAGGGATAAGCGACCGTGCTGCAGTTAGTAAATGACGGATCACCTACTTTTTGTAGCCAGCAACGGACTGAGAGGTATGACTGAGCTGGTAAAAACTAGGCAGGAACAGTGGAGGGTCATCTGAAAGGCGTTGAACCGTCTCATGTACACTCGACCAGAACGGAACAATCTCACCAGATATGGAGTAGAGTGCCAGGAGCAACACCACAGCGCCAACACGTGTCGGAGGAGTTGGGAAAAGCCCTATGTAGCGCCACAGGCATCATGTACCAGTGGGTAAGGAGTTTGTAGGAAGTCTCCTGAGCCTTCGTCTGTCTGGAGCTCTTGTGGGTCAAAAGAAAGATCTTGTCCCAGTCAGACTGTTCCAGTGTGATGTGCAGCATCTGTTCCCAGAGACTCTGAAATCTTAATGGCGCGGCTCCTAGTTGCTGAAGTTGGAGTTGGTAAAGTAGGGAAACACCATGGGTCGGGAGTTCAGGTCTGGTGCATAATGATTCAAAACGAGTAGGATCCCTAGTGGGAGTGCCGGATCTCAGGAGGGACGTGAAATAACTGGAGAGTGCTGAAAGCGTTCCAGGAGGGAGGGCCCCGAGTCACTGCAAATGTCGATCAGGGAGCGCAGACGATCTCCAGCAAGAAATTTAGAGAGCGGGACGTAATATGTCGAGGTTGTGCGCAAGTAAAGGCCTGGAGCCTGTCCAGGGAGAAAATCAGTATTGTTCCTCAGTGGCAGCAGTGGCGATGGGTAGGACGTAAGACCAAATTTAGCATGGAGAGAATGCAGGACTCATAAAGACGCGGATTTCAAGGGGTGAGCCCGAGCAAGGTCCTGAGAGTGATGCGACTGCAGCCACGGGAGGTGGCCAACAGGGACGCCCAGGAGAGACTACTCCATAGCTATCCATAATTTGTGCAAGGGATCATGCGCCCACTCCAGGACCCTCAAAAGATGGCAAGCGTGATAGTAAGTGCAGGGGCACGGCAGGCCCATCCCCCCACAGGACTTGGGGAGGACCAACGTAGAGAATCTATTCCTGGGCATCCTGTTAGCCCACACAAATCAAAGGAACATGGTCTTGAGAGAAGCAAAAAGGACAGGGGTAGCCGAATGGGAATCGTCTGAAGCAGGTAAAGAATCCTAGGCATCACATTCATCTTCAGGGCACCAATCCGCCCAAACCAGGACAAATACTGCGGGGACCACTGGGACAGATCGCGCTGCAGGGTAGCCAATAGTTGAGGAAAGTTGCAGGCATACAGACGAGACAAGTCACTTGTGAGTCAGATTCCCAGATATTTCAGTTGACCGGCAGCCCACTTGAAGGGAAAAGTAGACGCCAACCGTCGGGTCTCCGTCTGCAGCAGAGAAACATTGAGAATCTCCGACTTGGTAGAATTGATCTTAAAGTTCGAGAGCTCCCCATAGATTTGAAACTCCTTGACGATGTTAGGAAGAGAAACCCTCGGAGTAGTCATAATTTGGGCACTCTTCATGTAGCTATTTGGCCACCAATCACTGTCAAAGGTGGCCATAGAAATGATGATGATTTTATTTACACATGTGTTACAACAGAAAACCCAGCCAAAATTATTTAGCTGCATCTCCTTTTTCTTCTAGAGGGCTATATCTATCCCTTACATATAGCACCCTGTAGGGTAGTATTTTTCATACTTATGGCTTAACAGGTTTAGGGGTTGTAAACAGGGGCAGGGTGTTATACCTTTTAGATGTTGTGCTGTTATTTTTTGTATTTTTTTTTGTGTGGGGTTTTTTTATCCGTGCAGTTTGGTAGAGGTCCTTTTAGGGACCTTTTGAACATGTTACTAATGCCAGTGATGTCACAATGACATCACTTAGCTCACTTTATTGTTCAAAAAAACACTAACACTTTTTTTTCTCACTCTCCTCCCTGCGATCCATCTGCACTAATCACATTGTGATCTCCATGCAAGTGATCAATGCCTCATCGGAGCGATCTGTCTAGACAGACCCTGCAGGGGATATCCTGTCCTCCGATGACCTTCTGGGTGATGTCAGTAGTGAGGCAAAGGGAATGCCCGATCGTGTAATCAGGCATTTTAACTGTAACAGCTTTCTGGCGCTCGCCTTTTTACTGGGATGTGCAGTATTACATCAGAGAAAATAATAACAAGTCTATGAATAATGTGGATCCCAGCAGATACAGTGCAAGTAATAAATGTAATTTTAAGCAGTACGTTAGAAGGAAACGTTCTTTGAAAATATTTCTTTTTAAATTTAGCTAAACTATAACAGCTACAGTTCCCCCTTAAGCATAAATGATCATTTGAAATTTGTTGTTCTGAGAAATCAACTTTAATATCAATTACAAATCTAGTTAAAAAAATCTACTTAGTTATTAAACTACCGTTAAAGTCAATTCACATTTAACAAAGTAATTTTAGTCGTTAAAAAGGCACACATTTGCGGAACATTTATAGACACACTGAAGCTAACAAAAAAGGTCCATATTTGTGAAGTGTTCATTTCATTTAAGCAGAAAATACAGTAGTGTCATGGATAACATATGCTTCTGACAAAGTAATTTCCTTTCTTGATATAACTTCACAGAATATATCATTTTTATTGTTCTCAGTATAGTAGATGATATGTATATTTTGGATCCCCTTATATTTATTTATGTGTATTGCATTGTTTTCTTCTCCATATGTAGAAACCGTTATTGCACCTTCTGGCATATGTCTGAAGTGGTTTTTGCTATATTTGTAGCTTATTCGTAGTGGATTGTTTACAAATGTTACCAAGCAAACAGGTGCGATTTCATTGGTATGCTGCTTTGTTTATAACACTATCCCATCATGAGAAATTCCTATGTTCAATCTGCTGTAGCAAATAATACATTCATTCTGGTGTAGTCTCTTATCCACCTCATTTTGCAGTTTACCAAGACTAATTCTTCAAGAGGTCTCAAGTTTTAGACTCACTATTTTCAGAAACAGAAAGGAAATGTGTAATAGTGTTTCTGGCATATAAGAAGTGACTTAGTACCATCACCTATGACAACTGCTATCTACTCCCATGTGCCATTTTGTCTGTTGATTTTGCATTGTGTGGGTCAGCCAGTGAAGAAAGCTTATAGGATACTTCCATATCAGGGCGGGGTCATAGCGCGTGCCATAGGAACAACCTCGTCCCCCAATTGGAGGAATAGGGAAGAGGCTGTCCCTGTGGTGCTCGTGGAGGCTCCACCCTGATGCTGAAGTGAGGCATGAATAATAGAAACAGATCAGAGGAGAAAGAGAAGTGTTTCTGCGAAAAATGAAATGGGGCAAAAGCTTAACAAAAAAAATAATCTGAATCATTTTTGGTCTAAAAGCACAAGTCTAATATATAGAGTACTCCACTTGTTTAATCATATTGGTTTGAACAGTTTAAGGTTTAAGGAACAAAATTTAAGGTTTCCCTATTACAATGGCAAAGTTTAATTTTTTGTCCTTTTGGGATGTACCGGTGATTAGAGTATGCATTTCTATAACCAGTTGAGTTGTCATATCAGTTAATTTCCTTTCAACTTTCAACACCAAAATGATAAATTCAAGGGAAGATTAATATAATGTTCAAATTCAGTAACAACTAAATAATTGGCCATTTTCTTTCCTATGTACTCTTTAAATATCATTCACAATATAATTTTTAAATTCAGAAGAAAGTAAATTTAAATGCATGACCAATTAGGACACAGGAAAAAGTCCATAAATAGCACTCCAAAACATTCCCACTTCCTCTTCTTTGATGGTGTGCCGAACGTGAAGCACAGGAATTCCATCAGGACTCAGAGGATACGAATACTGGACAACGATAGTAGTTTCCCTAGACCAATCCACCGCTGAAAGAATATCAGAAAGGGAACCACCTGAATCAAAGGCGGCGAAGGCAGAGGCGCCTCGAACGGAGTGTGCGCCATAGCAATGATCGACACCCGCCAAACGGAGAATACATATAATCCATCTGGCCAGTGTAGGGGAAGAGACTGGCTTAAAAGGAGAGACATAAGAAATAAACAAAGGTCCCGATTCCGATGATCTAAGAGGTCTAATGTCCAAGACCCTACGAAAAGAAAATAGACAAAGAAGGAGGGCCAACTTAGCTGAAAGTTGACGCAAAGATAGAGTATCGTTAACGGGCCATGATTCCACTAAACCAAGAACAAGCGAAACATTCCAAAAAGTCAAATACTTAGACGAAGGGGGTCTAGCAAGTCGGATCCCATGAAGCAGTCGACTGTTTGAACTGTTGGATCCTTATCAACACTTGATCCATCCACAGGAACATGAGCTGCAGAAATGGCCGACCAAACCACGTTGAGGTAACGATATGACTTACCCAAAGAAAAAAGATGAGCCAGAAAATGCAAGATCATTACAACAGGTGCCGTAAAGGGATCCGCCTGTTGTTCCACACACCAGCGTTGCCAAGATTGCCACACCTGTAGATAGGATCTTCTAGTACCCGGAGCCCATGAATCCCAGAGAAGATTTCTAGCTTCTTGTGATAAGCCTGAGAAACCCCAGGAACCCCGGAAACCATCCAGGCCACTAAGAGTAACTGGCCGTGGAGAATTAGCGGGTGAGGATCGCCGTCGGGATTCAGGAGGAGCAAGAGTGGCTCTGCACATGACATCTCCAATAACAGAGGAAACCATGGTTGCATTTTCCAAAAGGGAGTGATCAGCAACAGCGTGACCTGTTGTCTGCTCACCTGGTGCAGGGTCCGGAGAATCATCGAGAAGGGTGGAAAAGCGTACGCCCCCGAAGCAGGCCAAACTTGAAGGAAGGCATCCATTGCTTGCGAAAGAGGATCCGGAAGCCAGCTGAAGAAAACTGGCAACTGAGCCAGAGTTAATGGACCCCGAATCCTATCCAGAGATTCAAAGACCTCCGGAAGAAGACGCCAGTTGCTGACATCCCTCCAATGCCTGGAGAACCAATCCGCTACCATATTTTCTTTTCCCGAGATATACTCCTCCCTGATGGCAAGATGATTGTCCAGGCAATACTGATACAGATCCCTGGTGAGATCTGACAGAAGTTTGGACCTGGAACCCCCGAGATGGTTGATGTAGCAGACAGCCAATACATTGTCCATCCTGAGGACCAAAGAACAATGAGTTATGTTCTTGGTGAAACTTAGGATGGCAAATGAGCCGCCGATTAACTCCAGGCAATTTATGTGAAAACCCCGTTCTTACTCTGTCCAGAGTCCGCGGGTGGCCGACTCCCCGCAGGTGGCCCCCCAACCAAGGAGGCTGGCATCCGACTCTAGGTAAAAATCTGGAGCATGACCGAAGATAGCCCCGCTGTTCCAGGCATCCATGTGACGGAGCCACCAATGTAGTTCCACCTGAACCTCGTCCGTCAGTAGAATTGGCTGGTCATAGGAATCCGACCAACGCAGGTAAGACTTTTGAGACGTTGCATAGCCTGAATAGAGGCCGAAAGTAACCCCAGGATGCGCGCAAGGTCCCTCAGGGAAACACACTGGGAACGAAGAAGATAGCGTATATTCTTCCGTATGGCAACCAGTTTCTCTGACGAAAGTTTCAGAATAGCCTCCACGGAATCCACAAGGAAACCGAGGAATTGGATTGGAATTGGAACAGCTGAACAGCCATCTGAGTGTCCTTGAAAAGGGTAACCCGGTCCTGGGCCATAAGGAGTATATCGTCGAGGTAAATGATGGATCTTACACCGCATTCCCGCAAAAACTCCTTGACCGACTTCAGCAGTTTTGTGAAGCACCATGGAGCGGAACTGAGGCCAAAGGGAAGGCAGGTGAACTGCCAGAGCGTGTCCTGCCACCAAAACTGGAGAAACTGTCTGTCTACTGTGTGGACCGGTACCGTGAGGTAGGCGTCCTTCAGATCCAACTGAGTGAACCAATCCCCTTAACGTAGAAGATTGCGCAGCAGATAAATCCCTTCCATCTTGAAATGTTGATAGGTCACATGGACGTTCAAGGCTTGCAAGTTGATCACAGGGTGGAACTCCCCGTTCTTTTTCTTCACCAGAAAAATGTTGCTGACAAACACCGGATCCCCACGAGCACGTTCGATTGCGCCCTTGTCTCGAAGGGAAGAGAGTCCTGTGACATATGAATAGGGAGAGGGGCGAGCATCTGACAGGGAAGGGAAAGGAAATCTATGCGAAAACCCCTGACACGTTGAAGTACCCAAGGATCCTGCGTAAGACCTTCCCAACAGTGCGTAAAATGTACAAGTCTCTCCGCAACAGGAATATGTGGAAGAAAAGTAGAGGTCCTTACCTGACAAAGATCTCCCTCTGAAAGATGAAGATGCGCCTCTGCCTCTAGTAGAACCTCTGGTGAGCGGGTTCCTGTATTGGAAGCGATGTGTCGCATCATACTGGAATCTGGGCCTGTTGCCCTGATAGGCAGCTCTGCTGGTGACCCGGCCCCTCTGGCGACCAGCCCTGGACAAAAAAAAAATTTACGGAGACGTCTGAGCCTTATTCAAGGAGGTAAAGATGTTAACATGTTGATTGAGTTATTTTAATAATTTATCACCGAAAAGAAGGCCTTTGGGCTCAGGGCCCAGTTCCTTGGGCACCAGTTCAGACAGTTTAGTGTCCAGCTTGAACAAGCCCGCTTTCTGAGCTAGGCCGAAATAGCAGCATTGGCATTACCCAAGAAGCAAATAGGGATCCAGTTGAGAGCCATCATTTAAGGCGTCATCTGCGATGGACAGCACCTGAGTCAGAGGACCCGTCACATCTAGCAAGTTATCCTGCGCTGGAGGTCTGGAGGCCCTGCTCAATGCCTTTGTGTGGATCACGACCACTCCGCGTCATGAAGGACACAAAGGTGTTATCGAATTCGGGGGCGTCTGAGCCACCTTGCCGGGGATCGTAGGTCTCGGGCACTCAGCGCAAAGCTTTTGCCGTGCTTCTTTCTCCAATGGCCGCCGCAGCCAGAACCGCAGGAATTCGGCAACATGTGCAGAGGGAGTCCACTCCAAGGATCTCGGATGACGTAAGACCCGTGGGCCAAACATGGGGAGGCCAGCAGCATCCAGGATCTCAGACGTCAGAGCAGAAATAGAAGGTTGCGGGTCTGTTATCGCGTCCCTAGATTGGGAGAGAACGGGAGAAGAAGTCGGTCTGGAGACCGCAGTCGTACATTAATCCACAACATCGTAATCGTCCTCCAAACCAGCAGATGGTCGCAGATGGACAGGAGGGGCCCGATAGCAGACCTTTTGATTGTTTTTGAAGAGCCTTGCCCTTGAGGGAGACTTCTCCATCAGTCCAAAGTCGTTTACGTGGACGGTCCACCTCGACGATAGTTAAATTGGAGTTGTCAGATTCTGACTCATCAGCACGAGGAAATCCGCCAGTTGGTGGCAACGACTGGGACACAGGGGCCCTATCCATAGAGGCCAATGCAGATGGCAGCAATTCAATAAAAGCGGCCTTAAGCCATGCATGGAGAGCAGCGGGCAGAGGGAGCTCTGAGTCAGTCATAGCGACCAAATATCTGAAGAAAAAAACAAAAGAACATAGGTTGGACACAAGCACACAAGAGCGGAGGTCATCTGCTATGCTATGCTAGGATCATTCAAAGGGCTTTAAGGGGTTTTTTGTTTGTTTGTTTTTTTTGTGTAGGGTAAAACCCAAATATAGACCAGTGACCAAAGCACTGCGGTCAGATGGAGCAACAGCCCCTATAAACAGTCTATTACAGACATAGAATTACACCAGGCAGTAAGGCCTACCCACGAGGGGTCAACAGCCACAGGAAAATATGAGTGGCACATACATCTTAAATAAAATTAGTAATGTAAATGTAGGACCAAAAATAGGCAGAGTCCCTTTAATAACTGAAGCAGAAAGATATATTCATTCCTTTTTTTAAAAAATAAATTATATGTGCGTGTGTCTCTTTAATTTATCGAAATGAGCCTGTGTAAATAGAGAAAACTGCACCGTGGTGCCGAACGCATTCAGAGAGAAATTCCCTTGTGACAGGAGGGGGTCATCCTCCCACCGCACGGAACAGCCTTTATTCAGAGGCTGCAACGCGGGAAGAGTAGCAGCAGGTAGGTGCACAAACTGAGGATCGTTTATACAACGAAAATAAAAACCCTGCACTCCAATAAATAAAGAACCGAAGGCAGAGGTAAGTTACCTCGCCCCCGGGAACGGGACAACAATGGACCGCGCGTTGAAAGAAAACGCGCAGTCCAAACGACGCGCTGATAGTAAAAAAAGGCGCAAAAGTAAAAGTACACTGCGTCACAGGCACAAAATGGCAGAGAGAAACTGCCGCAGGCAAGAAAATGCAAGAGACCATGAAATGAAAGACGCAGGGTGTCAAAAAAACACAGAGATAAAGGAAGCCACATAAAAGTAAAAAAAAAAAAAGGGAGGAAAAACTCCTGATAAGAAAAATAAGTAAAAAATAGAATAAAACAAGGTAGAAAAAAAGGTCTAAACTAAAGATAGAGTAGAGATAATAGGCATAGGGAATAAACCCCAACAGAACCAAATAGAAAAAAAATATATAGATAGGAAGTAAAAAACACACATCTGACTATATAGTGACAGTAAATAAATCAACATCAATAAAAGCCAAACTAGCCGTACAGAGTAGCACGCTAGCATAGAGAGTGCTCACCTAGAGGCCACCAGCAAAGATTGTTGATCGCCTCCTAAACCCTTTTAAAACGGGCGTCCGCCGCCATACAAAGTATGGCGGATGTTGACGCCCCGTGGAGGGGCCAGAGATGGCCCCTTCGTGACGATCGCGGCGTTGCTGAATGCCTCGAGGTCAAGGCATTCAGCAACGCTTTTTGGGTGCAGAAAGCTAAAGTAGATCGCTTTCTGCACCCGTTTAAAGACGTGCCGGTCCTGGCACGTCAATTGTCGTAAAGCACATGCTTTTCCGTGTCGTGCCAGGACCGGCAATTGTCGTTAAGGGGTTAAACATGCTCAGATCAAATATGCATTTTGCACACAAACATTCACTTTAATAATCTACTCCTTTTTAAGAGTATTTACTTTCGCACCCACTTTTTCTAAAAATACTTTATTATTTTACACACTGTACTGCATGAGTAAGAAACATTCTCAAATACTTATTTTAAATGGCAATAATATTCAATCATTATCCAACATATCACAGTGAAAGCCTAAGAGATATTGGCATATTATGTCATTCATGTTCAATGAAAAACATGTTTAAGAAATGTAATATATATTTACAGTACTTTTCAACCATCTCAACAAGCTATATCTACTCAAACTCATTACTATTACCTTGTTTTGTATAGCAACACATTACTACCATTTGACTCTCTGGAGCATGGATTTAAAACACCTAATTATTAATTTTTATGTTTCTATTCACTTTTTTAAATTATCATTCAATAACAGAGCACTATGCATCTGCTTTCTTGTTTTTTGTTATACAAATCTTCAGCATAAATTTGTCCAATACTTAATTAATGTCAATTTATTTAACCTAGAACTAGTAGGCTTAGCAGATTTATAAAATACCTGTCATAATGTGAGAGCAATAAATAAGTCCAAATAAGTCCAAATAAGTAATTATCACTTTCTTTTGCATATATACTAATTTTCAATATTTTACTACATCACCAAACTGCAATGTTGGATTAAGAAACATACTAATTTACCTCTTTTAAATGCAATAATTATTCTAGTATTACAGAGAGACATTAGCACATCATGCAAATTCAACAAAGAACGTGCTGAAGAAATGTAATAACCAAGTTACACTCCTAGGTGATACCAATAAGATATATCTATTTACCTCAATTCTATTATCTTAAAAATGTTAACACCAAATTTTGCACTTATCCTTGTATTGCAAGCAATTACTACTACTAGATTTACTGTAGCATGGGTCTAACATATTTAATCATCCATTTGCATAAACCTACATATCTTTTTAAATAATTATTATTTAATAACTGAGCACTACACGCCAAGGGAGGCGTATAATGACACTTACATTCATTTCGAGCATGTACTAATTTGCGCTTTATACTTCCACAGTAAACTTATACTTTAATCATTTATTAACCTTTTTCTGAGCAACAATAGTACAAGAAAACATTACAAAGAAACTGAGTAACGCAGTTATGTTTGCTGCACAAAATTACATTTGAATTTATTTATTTAGAAACAGGACGGTATAGTTAACAGCAATCACAGTCCCACCATGCCTAGGTTCTAGCATTCACTAGGTTAGCAATTACACTCCTATAATGCCAAGTCATATTGCTGATTTTTTTTTGTCCAATTGTGGTGTTACCTACTTTTATTAAAGTGGGGTTTTTTTTAATTATTTTTAAAGGTGGGGGGTTATTTTCGGTTTTGGCTATGTGAACCCTGAATTTTCAGTTTTGGTCCAGAATTTTCATTTTGGTGCATCCATACAATAAATAGAACTATTTCATTTTTAATTATCCTGAATTGGTAGTCACAATACTTTCTAGGACCAGAAATCAGTGAGAGGAAAAGTAAAGGTTTTGTGTCATTTACTTTATTTTAATCTGCATATCTTATTAAAGGCCATATTTTCTCACAGTGAAAAATGAGTGCGGCCCTCGCACGTATACAATTCTGAGGAAGTGGCCCACTGCAGAAAAAACTTAGACACCCCTGAACTAGTCTGTCCTTTTTGGGAATCCCACATTTTTAAAATCAAGAGCCTTGGTTTTAGTGTGGTGCAATGTAATGTAACCTCTTTCCGTATATTAGACCACACTGACTGATGATCACTGGAGCCCAAACATTGTCCTACAATGACATCAAACACGAAGTCTCTATTTATAAATACGAAATTCACCACAGCCTTTTCTCCTTTACCAACTGCCTAAGACACAGTAAG
Organism: Spea multiplicata; assembly: GCA_009364415.1. NCBI lineage: Eukaryota > Metazoa > Chordata > Amphibia > Anura > Pelobatidae > Spea > Spea multiplicata. The sequence goes on along the minus strand of VKOC01002805.1, from coordinate 14,095 downwards.
GAATTTAGGATCTCTCTACTCCTGGCTGACCCATCTGTTTGGTTTTTCTAGTCTATATCAGGGAGATTAAGGTCTCCCATAATGATAACCTCAGCTTTCATTGACATCTTAGTCATTTCTTTAAGGAGCAGATTGTCAAGCTCCTCTGCTTATCCAGGGGGTCTATACATTACACCCATGCGAACAACCATTTTGTTACAAAGTTCTAATGTTACCCATATTGCTCCTTATTACTTTGTGTAAGAGTTACCTGTAGCTATTTTGTCTAAATAAAGGGCACCCCCTCCCTTTCTGCCATCTCTGTCCTTTCTATATAACATGTATCCTGGTAAGGCAGCATCCTAATAATTTTGCTCATTGTACCAGGTCTCTGTGTGTTGATTCTACCATTCCTTTCCTAACTTCTCAAAGCTAAGCCCTGCTTTGAAACTATTCTAGCTACCCCTTTAACCCCTTATTAAAAAGACAATTTATTACTGCTGTTTGGCTGTAATTTTCTTCTTTCTCATTTTGTGCAACAACACACATGACAAACGGGGCTTTCTTTAGATACCATTATTTTTATCATATCATCCAATTTACTATAAAAAAATATACAATATGGTGTTAAAAAGGGTCCTTTTCTCACTTTTATTTGAAAAAATATTTTACTCATCTGCAAAAACTAATGAAAAAACCTGCCAAATAGATTCTACTATTCGTCCTGAGTAGTTTTTTTCTACTTCAGGTACTCCCCTTTACTTTATATATGAAATCTACAGTCAAATTATTGATATATTTAAATGGGTCAGTAATAATAATACAATTAAAAGTATTTATGTGTTATTTTATATATTTCATAAGCACTTCCACTGGCAAACACATTCTTTATGATATCTTCAAAGAACACTATCTATCAGGTTGCATTTGTCTAACTCAAATTTATCTATAAGAAAAAGAAAACTAAAATATATTCTTGGCATGTTGTCTTTTAACTTGACTCCTTATTTTCTAATATCCTTCTGAGACGAAGAAGTAGATAAAGAAACAAGCAGGTAGAAAATGCCGGACACAGTTCCAAGATATGAAGAAGATTAAGGGAAAACCAATATATAAACATGCCGTGTGAAGAACGTACAAGACTTTCTATTAGCCGTGGAACATAATATGCTTTTCACCAGCCCCCTGTGGAATGAAAACAAAAGCAAATTAAAGTTTTCAATCTTTTGCTTTTGACAGACACAGTAGATTTGCAAAGGTCTGGAAAGATAGTACAAGTCACTAAAGGCTATCGTCTTTATTTCCAATATTCACCAGTTTTAATGCCTCTGCACAAACCTGAACATTTTTCCTAGGTTTGATATTTCTTGTGTGTATTTTTGTTAATTCACTTCAAGGGTATGATGATAGTGCTGTTCCAAAACAAATGCAGTGTATTGTCAATTATGTCTTTTTTTTTAATGGCAGTGGTAGGGGAGCCGTGGTTGTGAATTCTAAATATTGTTTTATGATTTAAAATGGCAGATCTGTTTTCCCGTTATTGCTAGCTAAATGCGATATAACTGAAGCAGACACAGGATGCCATCTAGTGGAACTGTGTAAAATTCAAGAGTTATTAAGATGGAATGCATCTGACTGACAGAAACACTGTTTGTCTTGCTGCAGCATTAGTACGATGCTTGATCAATCAGATCCAGTCGACCTTGCCTGTCTTAAAAGCAAACTAACTCAAGTATAAACGCTGGCACGTTAGTAACATTTGAACCTTTACAGCAAAGAAGCTTTATTTAATTTGATCAAACACCACACCAGAGATTTCAAATTGCCCTCAGCAAAGACATGCTGCCATACTTTCATATATTTTTGAAGGCTAATGTTATTTATGGTTTATGAGCTAACCACATTTTATGTGTTAAAATGAAATGAAACAAAAATCTCATGGGAAAGCAAAGAAGACACACTACCTTACCCTTGAATTAAGCTACCAAGGATGCTACATTAACATGAGTAATTTAACTTAGAAACAATGTGGTTGGAAACTCGGTGTAGTTTTTTTTTTTTCGTTTTTCTATTGTTTAATTACTAAAACTAAAAATATAAGATAATAATGAATGGAGAAAGAAAGAGTTACGGGATCTTCCAAGTAAAAATTTTTATTTATGAAATTATTAGTTTAGATCTAACAGTGACTACATTGTAAGACCTATTATAAATGTCCAACATTGAAATGTAGTGAAGGAATGCAATGCATTTGAATACTGAGAAATGTTCAAGGCAATTATATTATATGTAATATTGAGAAAAGTTTTATAAAGACGAATTATTTGCTTTTGCATGGAACATACAACCAGAGTTGTCATATTAACAGGTTTACCCTGGAGGAATCACAAGACAATTCTTGAATACAGATCATTTCAGTCCTAGACCAAGTTTCCCCTTAGAAAAGAAAAATATTGTTAACTTCCGCAGTTTATTAAATGTAACTTAAACCTTGGTCCCCTGTATTTCACATTAAAAAATATGGACATCGCAATTAATTGTTAAAACCTTACATAGGGATACTTAACATACATCAATGAGTCACATTCCTCTAAGAAATTAAACAACTGCCTTCTTTGACTAAATAATAAAGGTGTTGTAGGGATTAAAACCCTCTCACCAACTTAATGTAAGCATTAACACAGACAGAAGGGTGACATGAATACCTATGGCTGTGTCTTATTTGTAGTTTTTATTGTTAATCATAAAGTGAGCAAAAGGCTCATCTATAGCAGACATTAAGTTAGACCTGGACTGGTTATCTGGCACACTGGGCGGCTGGGCACATTAAAAATGGCGACAGAGTTTCAATTGTTGAAAACAGTTTGAAATTCTGGAAAGCTTGGAGGCACTTCCAACAAATGAAATTAACTGAGAACATCAGAACAGATGCAGGGGAAATTACTTTTGCAGCTTGGTTATTAAAGCTAGTTAATGGGGAACCTTTTGATGTTAAAAGTCTCTCAGAAGGGACTATTGAAATCCTAGAGAATTTCATTTGTAATGGATGTTTGGCAGAAGAAAACTTCAGCACCTCCTTTATGGCAGATGATGCACTGCTGTTCTCAGACTGTGAAATACTCTGCCCAAAAATGAGTATAAGCAAGGGTCACAAAGTTAGGGTCACAGTTAAGTAAGGTTGAAATATATTTGTCTGAGAATGGAATCAAGGTGAAAATTTTTCATACTCTCACTCAAGGTTACTTGGCACCTTCAAGTAAAACCGTTTATATGTAATAATTATCATCATGTCCACTGTCTCCATGGTGCCGATGGATTTATTATCAAGTAGGACATATTTTCACCTATAGAATATTTTCAGAAGATTTCAAAATTGTCATTAAAAAGGAGAGCATGTGTTATAATGCTCAGTATTCCGGGCTAAACCATGTTTTACTAGCTTTAAAATTGCGTTCAATATTTTGTGAGACTAAACTAAACTAAAATTATTCAAACTTTAACTGAAATACATGACAACATAACTACTGCAAAAATCAAGTATTTTCATTTACCCAACTAATTCCTGAGGTGAAATGTTCTAGAGGGGTAATAAGTTTAAATCCAGGGTTTTTAGAAAACAATTAATATGCTCAATTGAAGCATAATATCTTAATATGTATAGCAGTAAAAGTATTGGCCAGCATGACTGTTTATGTTATCAGGATTATGTTAATGTTATCTGTTACCCTTCCCAAGGGGCATTTACTTCTACACTGGGAGGATTTCCTTTCAGTTTTGGTAAGTTATACAGAAGTGAAGTTCCCTGGTGTTTGCTTACCTGGATCATGGAGGCGCTCCTTGATCGGCTCCACTCCGCTGCCTTGGTGCACAGGGATGCCTGGCTGCAAGAAAGAGTGGGTGAGATTTGACATCCCCCTCCATTGTTCCACCTACGGCCCCTAGGGTATCCAGATTGAGGGCCAGTCGCCCTCCTGCTTTTTTTCCCCCAGATCCTGCCCATTTTGACCCTCCTGCTGTACCTATCCTCGCTCCCCAGGCGCCAAGAGGCAAAGACGAGTTCCCAGGGCTACCCCATCTACCACTACTGCTGCTGCATTGGCTTCTGTTAGGCCTTTAGGCAACAGGGCCTCACCCCGACCATGGTTGGAGGGATCGGTCCCTGGTTCGTCCTGCAGTGCCATCCGGCGGTTATAGGTCCTATTCTTCCAGTGGGGGCCTTGTTGCTTGCGGAGCGAACTGCAGCCTTCCAGATGCGGGAGCGGGCCCCACTCGTGATCCCATGACACACCTCCACCTGGGCCTGCTGCAAGAGGGAGGAGTAGGAGAAGAAGTCCCTCGGCATCGGGTCTATCCCTGTTGCTCCAGACACACGTGGAGACTCCAGCAGGCCTTCTCAGGCTCAGATGGTGGGGCCTGTATCTCCTGTTGCATCCAGCTCTGCTGAGGAGGGGGAGTATGTCTCCCCTTTGAACACAGACTCCAGCATGCTGACAGGGTGTCAGAATTCTCACGGACAGCGGTTGACAGACATGGAGGTCACGTAAGGAGCGACAGGCGTTCCCTTTCTCTTAGGTCATCTGGCAGACGGCGCCACAGCACTGTTCCTGCGGCTGCAGTTCCCAGAGGTGACAGATAGGTCCAGTCAGCGCATTCAAGAAGTCCAGAGAACGTGGCACACGGCAACAATCCAGAATTGTTTCCTGACCTGGATGTCGGGATGACGGTTTTTGCGCCCATGGCTGGCCCTGCCGGCTCCCTCTCCTGCTGTGAGTGTGGTTGCTGCTGCTGGGGCTCCTACCCCTGCGCCTGTGATGTCACAGTCACCTGCGGAGGATCCCCCTAAAGATAAAGACCTGGTTAGGCTTGCCGTTCATCTCACTTCCATTGGGCTGGATTTATGGAACCTGTTGGTTCAGTCAGGTGTGGAGAGGGCCTTGGCAGTTTGGGATCACCAATAACGTGCAAGGGGTCGCACATATTGGTTGTGGCCGGGGGTGTCCCTCAGGGTCTGGCGCCAGTGCGGGAGTTGGCCATCTGAGGTATGGCAACTCGGGTTGCATTAGCCGGACGGCTACATGCAGGACTCCCCATGGGATAGCCCTGAGGAGTTCATATTGGTTTTGCTACCGTGCATGGAGGGCGCTGGTGAGTGCTTTTAACATTGTTTACGCCTGCACCTGCATTCCCAGGGGATGCTGTCCTAGTAAGCTAGGACGTTACTTTATTATGAGGTTTTTAGCTAGGGCTAATTGCGGGATATGAATATATGTTTACATGTTTGAAGTTTACGTTTATGTATGTTGCAGGTGTTTTTAATAAAATCCAGCATGTCTCTTGTCTTTATTGGATAATTGATGATCGGCCATGTCCTTGTCATGTATGTGTGGATTTTAGGTTCAGTCACCAAGTCAAGGTACATGGAAGGTAGACAAAAACAAACTATGTGTTTTCAATCGATGTTAACAACAATCAAGGTTTAGACAGTTCATTGTATCAAGCCCCTACTAACTGATGCTAGTCTCCCAAGAAAGGTGGATTAAATGATTCATAAGTTTTACAGCTGTTGTTTTTATTTATTTTACATATAATGTAAAAGCTTACACTAAGGAATTAGGAAGCAAATTCCAATATGGCTGATGGAGCATACATTTCACGCATTCCCTGCTGCATCCCTAACTATAATACATATAGAAATACAGGAATCAGTGCTTTCATACATGAGAGAGAACAATATAATAAGAAAATATAAAGGTATTTCCATTTGTTTACTCCCCTTTTCGTGTATAAAATATCTCACTTTGGTAATAATTCATGTTGCTTTGAAGTTCAAATTGAAACGTATGTGTGTATAAAAACAAAATAGTAGAGCACATTTTACTGCTGCCAAGCAGAGAATAATATCCCTGCCTGTAAAAATATATAGGGCTAACAAACACTGAACACATTGACATAACAAACAACCACTAAAATGAAAACATTATGCACTGAAATGAGTACTGAGTTCCAGATGGCACATTTATCTGTACTGGCTTTCTAAATGTATGGAGCTAGCTGGGTTCTGTCTACTGAGAAAAGTGTACTGTTTCCAGACTTCATTTCAATAGTAGTTCTGATGAAAGCATGTTCTAAGAGTGCATCTCTTTCAACGGCTTTAGGCAGCTTTTCTTGGCTTGTGAATAAAAAAAGCTTAACGTATACCAAGCAACATATAATTTTATTAATATCATATCTGTATAATATTTCTATAGTTTTATATTTTTTGTTTATTTTAGTTTATCTTTTGCTACAAGAAATCCACAGTACCCTACTCCTAAATCTATAAAATTACAAGCATGTGCAAGATGAAGAGTGCGAGAGAGAAAGGGTGTCGCAAAACATCAATTTAATAGTTATGATATTTCTAAAATTCCCTTGTATGAGTTCTACAATTAAACCAATAGGGGTTCTTTTTTTAGTGTTCTCGTGTGTTACATAAGCTGCATATATCACAAAATATGATAAATAAAATAGGAAGTTGTTTTTTTTGTTGTTTTGATTTTTTTATTAAAAAAATACATTTATTGGCATCATGCAGTCTTGCTGAGAATCTGGGCATGACTGGCCAAGACAGGATTAAGGTATTCAATTTTATGTAATCGTAGAGTAATTTTCAGTGAGATATCTAGATATTATTCTATCTACTATTAGATTTAAGAAAATGTGCAATCTCATTAATCTTCTTATAGTGTGGTGCGAGAAGCATGATAATGAATTAAATTACTTTCATAATATGAAGTGGGTTATAAATCCGGTAATGCATTTTCTGCATTCAGTCTGAACATTATACATTTTTCTGATTAAAATAGTATATATATATATATATTATAATATATAATATATAATATATATACAGTGGATATAAAAAGTCTACACCCTCTGTTAAAATGCCAGGTTCTTGTGATTTTAAATAACGAGACAAAGATAAATCAAGTCAGAACTTTTTCCACCTTTAATGTGACCTATAACATGAACAATTCAATTGCAAAACAAGCTAAAATTTTTGATGGGGAAAAAAATAAATAAAAAAACTCACAATAAACATGTTGCATAAGTGTGCACACCCTTAAACTAATACGTTGTTGAAGTACCTTTTGGTTTTATTACAGCAATCGGTCTCTTTGGGTAGGAGTCTATTAGAATTGCACATCTTGACATGGCAATATATGCACACTCTTCTGTGCACAGCCCTCTTCAGATCACCCCACAGATGTTCAATTGGATTCAGGTATGGGCTCTGGCTGGGCCATTCCAAAACGTTAATCTTCTTCTGGTGATTTTGCTTTTGTGGATTTGGATGTGTGCTTTGGGTAGTTGTCGTGTAGAATGGTGAACTTCATCTTCAGCTTCCTAATGGACGCCTGAAGGTTTTGTGCCAAAAGCTACCATTCAGATTTAGTGGCAACTTTCTTTAAAATATTTAAAGACATTTGTATGGATGCAACACTTGGCCATGTGATTTTTTTTATATAATATATCATATTGTCTTCCTGTTGAATAAATGCGAAGTAAAGCATGCCGATAATAATTCATTATTAATTTTGCTGTAATGTAAAATTACTCATTGTCAAATACAACTTGTTCTGCCCATTAGATCACTGTGAAATCACAATTGTAGGCTTTGGGGAACTCTATTGAGTTAACAATAACTGAAACAATTTAATCAAAACATCTTCTGGGAATTTACCTGTAAAGTGTTAGATGCAATATTTAAACCATGCAAAATGCCTCAAGGTATTTCACCTTGTCTGAAGAGATTAAAGATTGCTTTATAGTATCAGTACTGTTTATATAACATCAAATATATCACAAATGTAAAAAATATATTCTAGAGATGTATAAATGTGCAAAATGTTAACCCCTTCCTGAGCACTGACACACTTGGCATGTAACCAAAAGTTGGTTTTGTGGGATCAGTGACATATCTGTTATTTTATTGGTTAAATTCTGGAGCATCCAATGAAAGCCTGGTCTCCCCTCAGTTACAAGCTGACATGCATGGTGTGTGATGAGCACTATTACACTGACTGTTTAAATGCCTGAACAACCATGATCAAGGAGGACTATTGCCTGCGAGTTACAAATGGAAGTAGAACAGAGGTCTTTAGTTACCATTTTGTAGTACTTTTACAATAGGTTTGAAAGTCCCCAGAACCCCCTTTAAGTGACAGCAGTGGGTTCACCTCTGTTGTGTTCTCAAAAATATTAACAATCCATACATTGCTGGACTGTCACTGCAATTAAAAATGTTCCACTGTTGTCTACCCCTTAAGCCCCCCTTAAGCATTGTATTAAAAATGTTCCACTATTGTCTACCCCTTAAGCATTGTATTGTAAAATATGGGTTGGGGACTGCATTGTTTAAATTATATGTCCCTTTCAATTGAAAAGTGACTATTAAGAGAGATGTTATCATAAAATAACTGGAAATCTTTATCTCAAATGTTAACACACAAAAAACAGCCGAATTTATCCTTTAGAATTTAGTTATGGATATAACAGATACATTTTCAATGTAAAACTATGATAAAATAAAGTCTATTTATATTAAAAGAGAAGAAAAGAAAAAAACTGATGTGATATAATCATCGACACTATATTCCTGAAATTATGCTAATGCAATCAAATCCTACTCTAAACTGATCTTACAGCATCAGAAAATCATTTGCCTAAGCTGTTCATGGGGTTTTAATGTCATAGTAAAATACAATATCTCCGTCAAACAAAAATTATTCTCAACAAACTACAAGGAGATACAGGAAACTCAGTAAAAAATACTGGTTTTACTTGAATGGAAAATATAGCATTTTTAAGGCTCCATTAATTTGTACCATTCCTACCATTGCAGTGTTTACAGCTTATAGCCAAATATATACATATATATATATATATATTATATATATATATAATATAAAGTAATACAGCGACTAGCAATATAAAGCTTTAGATATCAATTTCAAGTATTGTTATGACCTCTTAAAATCCTAAGCCTTTGTCTTTGGGGAAATATTTATCACTTATTAACATTTACCGATATTTAGAAATATAACTGTTGAAAAAGACAGTAAAAGTGGCTGAAAACAGTATGTGTGAACTATACAGTATGTTATTTCTTCCAAACAAAGTGAGCGCCAGGAATGGGTTTAGTAAGATTGTAAAGAACAGTTACAGTCAATTTGTGATCATTTTGTTCCAAGTACTTGTATTACAATGTAATTACAATTACAATGGACATGTTAATGTGAAATTCTACCAAAAAAGCACTTTAACAGATTTGCAGGCAAACTATAAAAAAAATTCTGTAATAAAATAGGTATTTTTAAGTTCACCACAGTGCACTGGTCTCCATTGTGGCAATAATCATTTTCAAAATAATGCACAGGAGCTAGTTTTGTTAGGATTCTCTACATCTGTTACATTAAGCCTTTTGCACATCTTTCAATATAGTAATCAATACCCTCCCTGTTCAATCTCATCCCACGTTTTCCGTTTTTCTTTTGCTAACTGGGACTTAATCCAGTTAGCAGCCATCTAGGATAACGGTGTGCACACCATGTTTTATTAAAAATTTAATTAACTGAGATCTCAGATGAACTCTAGTGAATGGAAGTCGGAAGGCATGATAATAATTTTTCATTCAAACTGACTGATTTCAAATGTCACATGATTAGAATAGGAAATATCACACAATACAATCAGATCAAGGCAAGATTTTTTTTAATGTCAACAAAAATCAAGTCCTTTGAAATGCATTAAAAATATTATTGAACAAAAATGCGCAAAGCTCATTTGAAAGGGTAGAAAACAGGCTTATCTTATTACAGTGTAGAAATTTCTAGTTGTTTATATGGTTGTATAAAAAGTTGCAACCTGGCCATCAAGGAGGCCTGGTTACATCTGTTCTTGTTGTCTATGTCGGGGAGCTGGAGATCCCTGCTTTTAAAAGCTGCTCACAGCCACGTTACACACAGAGGAAAATGTTTGTTTCTTAAAATTAGCTTTGTCATGCTTTATAAAGTATACCACTCTGTGCAAGGGGTCCTCTGTTTTGACAGCATGCAACGATTACATGTAGGTAAGAATCTATGGCTTAGCAGTTCTCTTTGGTACTTTACATTGTAGTAAACTCCTGAAACCAAGGTAAGTAGTCATATGAGCGAGCATACTTTTGAAAAGCCTAAATCAGAAGCAAAGGACGTTTATTAAGAGAAAATCATTGCATCTCAGAAAATTACAAAATTGCTTTTGCCAAGATTTAGAGCGGATTTGTAACTTAAAAGACCAATGTAATGGTGTTTACTGTATAACAGTGCGCCTTATGTGTTTACCAGACAATTAGCAATCTTAAATTGCTGTTTTTAGGATTTACATGATTGTACTTCTCCATTTGCCATGTGTCCCCTTGGGTGAACACTAATGAGTTGTGGCATCCCTTGTAGGAATGGTGTAGGGAGAGGAATTGAGAGAGCCAGGATTGGAAATTGTTATGCTAGTAATGCCACATTTTGCCACATATCTCCGTTTCCATAAGCATAATAATCCCTTAAACAAAATATCTCCAAATATATTACACTGAATAACAAAAGATACAAACTATAGAAATGTTATTTAAATTATGCTAAAATTAATATAGGTGACCATTCCATTTTACAAAATGCACTGTTAGCAGTTGTTTTGCCAATCAATGTTAGCTGACACAACTCTAAATAAATGGCTATATCGATGAATACCATTGGAAGACAAATCTTACATTCTTCATAATGCTGTAGGAAATGTGTATGCAAGGAAAAATGGTTGAAATTCATACAATGACAGGACTCATAAATATTATATTTGAATTGTGGTTGCCATAACGAAATATAAAATTGAATAGGAATGTTTAATTTATTGAAGGCCAGATTGTCTTATACACATAAACATTACACTAATGTGAAAAGGGCAAGCTGGGACATCAAGCAAAGTTGAGCACTGGCTTGACTATAAAATGCCCTATTTTTTTATTAATATATATAAAAAATATGATCCCTTTTCCCCCTTTTTGAAGTTCATTAGAAATAAAAATAATTAAGAAACAAATTAATATATTCACAGCTAGACTAGAAAATTTCACCAGTTAACAGTGTACCAAAATAATATAATTAGGAATAAAGGGGTGGCCACAGTAATTACAAGAGACACTTTAAGGCTTACTGTTCCTTGTTACAGCTCTCCACTCCATAGACATAATTGACCTTGTAGTTATTGCATCACTAGGCATCAGTTGTCCTATTTACATTGAAAATTAACAGTAATGTTTAATAACTGTTTTTTTCACAACCATATCATTCATACATACTTACCTAGTTGGAAAGGTGGAAGTGCCTTGCCTGCTTGTCACATGGATCTGCCTATACATCTGGATAACCTGACCAGGCCTGAACACGGATCATACAGGCATGGCTTACAATCATCTTTTATCTCTGTTTTGGGTGCCTTCTATTGTGAATTCCTCTGTATACTGAACCCTCTCTCCTAACACCAGAGCCCCACCATGGGCCATGACTCTCAACTTTAAGTGCACCACTTATGCTTATCTTATGTCAAGTGGGATGGCCGGGCATTAACCTAACCTCAGTGCTAGAGCATTGTGTTCCTGGCCTTATATTGAGCTACTGATTTGCTGTATCTGAGCCATCCTTTGTGCTTGAACTATTGCTTTGGACTCTGACCTCATTCTAGTGTCTGTCCCTTGGTACCCCGCTGGTCATGATTTTCTTAGTAATTAAGTAGGCAGGGTTTAGTGTTAGGACCCACCGATATATTGAAGCACGTTGGCATAGTGGTGGGCTAAGCATGCTATGGTCATAATATGTGACAGAATCTCCAATCTTATTATCTTAGAAAGGGGTTCTATTCATCTCCTTGTCTAGTCTGTCCTGTTTAGTCCTGTTTTTTTTCTGTATAATCTTGTCATGTGTAAGCCCTGTACTCTATTGTCCTGTCCTGTTCCCTGACAGAGGGGTGCCCTGTCTTGTGCCCTGGCAAAGTGGAGACAGAAAGACTCATTGCCAAAGAGAGTAAAACAAACCCCAAAATGTTCTTTAACTATATAAAAAGTACAAAGCTTAAAAATGAAAGCGTTGGCCCCTTAAAAAGTAATGAGGGAGAAGTTATAGACAGGGATCAGGAAAAGCTAATATATTAAATATATTCTTCTCTGCTGTATTCACAGAGGAAAATGAAATACCAGGTAATATACAGGAGGATAAGATAAACGCCCCAGTACATGTCACCTGTGTAACCCAGGAAGAAGTGCAGTGCCGTCTCAAAATAGACAAATCCGCAGGTCCAGATGGCATTCACCCCCGCGTTCTAAGGGAGTTAAGTAATCTAATAGACAGACCCCTATTTCTAATATTCAAGGCGTCTATAGTGACAGGGTCTGTTCCCCAGGACTGGCGCAAAGCAAATGTTGTGCCAATATTCAAAAAGGGGACAAAAAGTTACCCGGGGAATTATAGGCCTGTTAGTTTAACCTCTGTTGTATGTAAACTGCTTGAGGGTCTCCTATGAGATGCTATTTTGGAGTATCTCAATGAAAATAAATGTATGACTCCATATCAGCATGGGTTTACAAGGGATCGGTCCTGTCAAACTAACATGATCAGCTTTTATGAGGAGGTAAGTTCAAGACTGGATCGGGGTGAATCGCTGGATGTCGTATATCTTGATTTTTCCAAAGCATTTGATACGGTGCCACATAAAAGGCTGGTACATAAAATGAGAATGCTTGGGCTGGGAGAGAATGTGTGTATGTGGGTAAGTAACTGGCTCAGTGATAGGAAACAGAGGGTGGTTATTAATGGTACATACTCTGAGTGGGTGACTGTTACTAGTGGGGTACCACAGGGGTCAGTTTTGGGTCCTATTCTTTTTAATATATTTATTAATGACCTTGTAGAGGGATTGTATAGTAAAGTATCAATCTTTGCAGACGATACTAAGCTCTGTAACGTGGTTAACACAATAGAAGACAGTGCACGATTACAAATGGATCTGCATAGGTTGGAGGCTTGGGCTGGGATGTGGCAGATGAGGTTCAACACGGATAAATGTAATGTTATGCACACGGGGAAGAAAAATCCTGGCTGGGAATATGTATTACACTATGTAAAAACACTATGTAAAACACTAGGGACGACTGACATGGAAAAGGACTCAGGAGTCTTAGTTAACAGTAAATTTACCTGTAGCGACCAGTGTCAGGCAGCTGCTGCTAAGGCAAATAAAATCATGGGGTGCATCAAAAGGGGCATAGATGCCCACAACAAGGAAATAATTCTACCACTGTACGAGTCACTAGTCAGACCACACATGGAATACTGTGTACAGTACTGGGCACCAGTGTACAAGAAAGATATAGTAGAGCTGGAGAGGGTTCAAAGACGGGCAACCAGAGTAATAAGGGGAATGGAAGGACTACAGTACCCAGAAAGATTATCAGAATTAGGGTTATTTAGTTTGGAAAAAAGACGGCTTAGGGAGGACTTAATAACTAGGTATAAATATATAAGGGGACAGTACAGAGATCACTTCCAGGACCTATTTATACCCTGGACTGTATCTATTATAGGGCTGCAACTAACTATTATTTTAATAATCGATTAGTTGGCCGATTATTTTTTCGATTAAAAAAATGCATTTTTTTTAATTTAAAATAATGTAATAAAAAAACGTACAATTTACACTTTCATCTCTTTATTACAATGGCCTCTCTCTATTCACCTTCTTATTTTACTGACATAATAATAAAAGCTACAAGAACCCAAACACAGTGTTTCTCAAACTAGGTAATACAAAGTTATTAGTAAATATTCATTCATATATTAACTATTTTTCATATTTAATAAAAACTATGAGAAAAAAAGCCTTGTTTAATTTTTATTTATTTACCATACCCCCGGTTATGCACATCAGACCCCCAGCTTGCCACTCTGCCGCCATATATGCCTTATACCTCTTATATGCCACTCTGCCCCCATATGCCTTATGCTCCTTATATGCCAGTGATATGGAACTGAGCCCCCTGATATACCTTTTA